>APFE031568323.1:0-24063 GCA_000404065.3 Pinus taeda | reverse complement strand
TTTTCTCCAGAAACCCATCGACATAATTGTGGGAAGAGGTACCGATATTTTCCATGGGATAATCACTCCTCAACAATGCTTGACTTGCTTTGCTCAACGCACAAAGTATAACACTGAGACTGAACCTTCCTTGACTCGACAATCTTGGCATGGCTAAAGAGAGCTTGCATGTCAATTTAAAGGCCAAGGGAAACTTGAACTCGGGCCTAACATTCCCTCCTTGGCTAGTGGACATTCTCTTTGAGACAATTAAATGAAGAGTTATATTGCCATAACCCAACATATTGTGAATTCCTTGTTGAATGTGCGGACTGATACAAAATAAGGATGGAAATAATGACTGTCATATGCGAAATGAATGCGAATAACCTCGATCTTTTAAATGCTTGTCTCCTAAAGATTCAATGGGCGATTTAGACACTTGTGTAATGAGGGAATAAAATCAATGTGCCATCTATGCAAACAAGAGGAGGGGGAGTAAATGCCAGCTGTGGTGGGACCATGGGAACCATTGTTGGACGGTGAACTAGAAATTTCAACCACCGATGTTGCCAAATTTTGATTTCTCCACAATTTTTTACGCTTGAGAGGCCGCTAGGGCCCTTCATAATTTTATTAATGACTAAATTAAGGGTCATGGTAAATAGATATTTGAATAAATTTGATTGTTCAACTCCAACATCCCCTGATCCAGATTTGTACCTTTGTTGGCTAATGAATCTACTGATGAGTTCAAATGCCAAAGAACATGAAAGTGTTCTATCTTGTCAAACTTTAGAAGTTGGATGATGATCCTTTGCAACAGAGGAGAAAGACTGTTGTTTTGGGATCCTTTTGATTTCTAAACTTGCCCAATTAACAATTTCAAAATCCACAAAGACCATTTTATTTGAAATATTCTTTTCTATCGCAAGGTCCAATCCTTTCCAAATAGCCAAAAACTCATCTTGATTTTTGGTAGCAGAGCCCAAGCCCCAAGCATATTGAATCTTGATTTTTTCATTGGGGCTAAGGATGACTGCCACCCCTTTTTTTAAAATTACTAATTAGGTTATATTATTAATTATCAATCTATTTTTGATGTTTTTAATTCATTGACTATGTATTTGTCAAACATTCTTGTAGCATTCTATCCACTTCTTTGGATAATTTTTGACTTAAGGTTGTGAATCCAATTTAGGGTGATGAAAGCACAATTGATGTATTCAATGTTTTTTTATGAAGGAATTTCTTGTACTTGTTTAGTTTTTTGCATTCCAGACCTTTCAAGTTGGATTTTCAAGCTGTAGTGCCAAAATTTAATCTTGCACGTGCACCAACAAAACCTGGTAACGAGTCACATACATTGATATTTGTACCTTTGTTGGCTAATGAATCTATTGATGAGTTCAAATGCCAAATAGCCAAAAACTCATCTTGATTGTTGGTAGCAGAGTCCAATCCTCAAGCGTATTGAATCTCAATTTTTTCATTGGGGCTAAGGATTGTCCCTCCTGCTCTGCCACCCCTTTTTTTAAAATTACTGATTATCAATCTATTTTTAATCTTTTTAATTTATTGACTATGTATTTGTCAAACATTCTTGTAGCATTCTATCTACTTCTTTGGATAATTTTTGACTTAAGGTTGTGAATCCAATTTAGGGTGATGAAAGCACAATTGATGTATTCAATGTTTTTTTATGAAGGACTTTCTTGTACTTGTTTAGTTTTATGCATTCCAGACCTTTCAAGTTGGATTTTCAAGATGTAGTGCCAAAATTTAATCTTGCACATGCACCAACAATACCTGGTAATGAGTCACATACATTGATATTTTATTTTTGAAACTTGGTGCGTTTCATGGATAATTTCATAAGAAGTGTTATTTTTCCTATGGAGCTAGCACCTCGCAATTCATTGACCCAACAAATTATGAATATATTGAATAGATGCACATCCAAGTTCTTAACACAATTAATAGAATCAAAATTACACAACTAATCTCAATCACAATGACACAAATAGATTCTGCCCAATCAATAATTTTTCATTAAATTTGAACTTACTTGGGCTCCTGCCTTGGGATAATGGCTCAAGTTCAACTGATAAAATTATTGACACAATGTGCCTTGGAATTGATCCGGTAGATCAGTCCCTAGATTGGTCTTCAATCTTCTTTGTTGATCTAGATCTCCAATGTTTCCCTTTTACAGTTCACTAAATCTGAACTTACTCGGGCCTCCATCTTGGATGATTGCCCAATTGAGAAAATTATGGATACAATATGCCTTGGAACTGATCCAACAGATCAGGCCCTAGATTGGTCCTCAATCTCCTATGTTGATCTAGATCTCCAATGCGGCCCTTCTACACTTCCTTAGACTCAACACACTAGAGTATCACACTCCTCACTTGAAAAAATATCTCTCTCAAAGGCTAGTGCTGGATGGTGTGCCTTCTTTTCTCCTTACACTTGCTTTTGTAACTTAGCATTGAGCTAAATCTCTAACCCTAATCTCTAGAGTGACTGAAAATCAAGATTAGATCTCACCTCTCTTGAGATCAATAGTTGAGATCAAAACATTATCACTAATGTAATTTACTTTTCTTAAGTTTCTTTAGCTCAGTTAACCAACATAATAATTATGGGGTTTTTCGAAGTAACTTTGGCTAAATCACATTAGCATCTTGCTCACACTTGGGAAAGTGTTCTAAGGATATATGTGGGTGACTTCTTGCACGCCTAGACATTTAGGCTTGTGCAGAAATACCTGCCCGAGCTACAAACATCAACACTCCCTCTTAGTGAGGGAGGTACTTCTGCCACTTGGAACTTGCTTCAATCCTAGAACTGCATCCGCTGCCACGGCTACCCCCCCTGAACTGGAAGCGTTCTCTGCCACTTGGTTTGTAAACATCCTCAAAGCTTTGCTCCACTTGGACTAGTGCCGATAACCCTCCTGCTCCTAAATTGGAAGCAAGAGGCTACTCCCTTTGAATTGGAAGCCTTCTTCGCCACCTGGTTTGGAAATGTCCTCGAAGCTCTGCTCCACTTTGACTGGTTCCTATAAGCCTCTTGCTCCTAAACTTCCTGTAAGGTCATCTCATACCAAGAGACCTTATTAACAAATGTGGAGGAATCTGTTGATTGTTCCTCCCCACCTGAGCTTGAAGGTTGACTCCCTTTGAGCTGCTCAATATTTGAAGCTACTTGCTCCTCTTTAAGTGCTCTGCTTCTTGCCATTACTTGAATAGGCTAACCCTTTAGCCTATATAGGTTGCTCTCTCTCTAGCTCCAATGATGTTTCTGTCATCAGAGTTAGATATCATGGGTATGATTAGTGCCTGTCTGTCTTGAAATGCTACAAAGAGCCACTTCTTCTCTATCATAGAGATTGAGAGTAAACTCCACTTGAGTTCTGGCACCCATGGCACATCCTTTACCTTCAACTTGTAGATTTTTAGGGCTAGATTATTCTTTGCTGTAGATAATTGCACTTTAAAACATTTTCAACAATTTAATCATTACATTCACCTCATAACATCATTATCAACATTAGCAATTATGCAGAGAGAACAATAAACAACGAAATAGTAAAGAACTATATAAGAATAGCATGCACGATGGAGACACTAGGATTTGGTCGAAGATCAGGGCAAAAACCCACAAGGGGGGAACCTAGAATTAATTCTTCTTCTTCTATTAGATATTCATCAAAGTTCAACTGAGATACTAAGTACAATGAGACACATCAATCATATTAGGCCAGCTAGGGCCAACCAAAGATCAAACATGATTCTCATAAATCGTCAAGTCATACAGTACTGCACTGACATACCATGCCGTGAATATCGCTATCATTGCTATATATATGATCTACCATTACTATTATTAGATCCCTGCTATGTTTGCCATACAAAGGTCATTAACATATAATAGAATCACTGTCATGTAACTAGGGATACTCCCACCATCTTTCATCAAGGTCATACATTGATACTTCCTTAGAGACATTCTCATACATCAAGGGTACTGCCACTATCAAACATCATATCCTTGTCAACTATAAGATACACTATTAAACCTGTGCCCCATATCATCAATATCAAGAGTTATAGTTGTCAATGATGTTGGTCAAGCATGTATCACTGCCAGCTGTCAAGCAAGTATCACTGCTATATAAGACATAGTCATTGTCAAGCATATATATATCAAGGACACTGTAGTCATCAAATACTATTGAAATTTCTTGTCCATTACATTACATGTATCATTCAAGACTACTGTAACTCACTGTCCAAAGAGTATTAGTGTTGAGTATCACGAGTTAGGTTATAGTAATCAATGTGATGCCAAGGTTATTGTTTACTTTATTATATGTCATCAAGAGACCTTATTGTCATACAACACTGATCACAGTGAATGCAAGTCACTGTTACCTCAAAGATACCGTATAAAATGCTAGCCACTATTACCATGCAAGCTTGTAATGCGAGCTATTGTTATACTAGCCTATGATCTGAGTTACTGCTACAAAGATACAATGTGAATCACTGTGTAAATTACAGACCACACAACGATATAATGATTTATTGTAACAACTTGTAAGGTACAATCATAGTGCATGCGAGCCACAATGTCATCAGAACGAGAATGACAGGGCGAGAACCATAGTGTAATTGTTATGAATATAATTCATAACAAGTGAGATAAATAAAATTAATGTAAATATTAAATAATCAAATATTAGTTATGTTAAATAGTCATTAAGTGAAAAGGCATGTCTAAAAGACATGCCCAGTCACGAAAGGACACCTGCTTAGGTATATATACGCGGGTCCTCATTGTAAAAAATCATCACTTGTACAATTTTATATATAATAAATTATTATTTTAAAATACTTCTGTGTATTTTTACATTCAAGTCTACAAGCTATCAGTTTTTATGCTTCAGTGGTATCAGAGCCATGACACACAATATAATCATGCAGGTCTTTGAATGTTGTTCGCCGCACAATGTGCCATTACGTTCACGTCCTGAATATGCTGAGCAGTTTAGTGAAATTCAAGAAGCATTTTAGCGTTTAGAAAAGTCATATGCAGAAGTTAAAGCATGTCAAAAGGAAATCAATAATAAGAAAAATGATCTAGATGATGAATCCAATGAAGCTTATACAGATCAAGATGATGATGATTCCAATGAAGCTTATACAAATCAAGATGAGGATTCAGATAAAGATGATCTTGATGTGAATGAGGATGATCTAGAACAAGATAATGATTACGATGAAACTAATCTTGATTTGGATGAGAGTGTTGCAGAAGATTCTTGAGCCAAAAATTCAAAAGAATGCCCCATGTGTCTGCTGAAAGACAGGATTGTGAGGTCGCTAAGTGTGGGTAACGTAGAGAGTGAGGCGCCAGAAACAATAACCTCAAATCTAACAATCTTTGCAAATTACTTGAGCCCGGATGGAGAGAGATTTCCAAATCCCAAGCAAGGTCAGACTTTAGGGAATCACAAACAAAAGGTACCTAAAATGGTTGGTTCTCAGAACAGTCAAAGAAGTGTACAGTGCAAAAATGAAATCTTTTCATTTGAAAGAGGAAAACAACAAGATTTTACTGACCTAACAAAGTTATGGAACTCTAATCAAGATATCATATCTTTAGAAAATGTGGTGAGTTCTAATAGTAAATGCAAATTGGGATTGGCTGTTTTTGATAATGGAGAAAAAAGTGTTGGATGCAAAGAGAACCAATGGAAGAAACGAATCCATAGATGATGATGATGGGTATTCCATGGCCGTCGAAGAAGGCAAACAGAGAAACGGTTATTTAGAGCAGCTTATAGAGGACGCAAATAAAAAGTGCGATGCAACTCGATTCTGCATGATCAAAGTACCTGGCAACGATGAGAAGATAAAAGATGACATTCTCAGGTGGTGTAAGGTGTATTCATCTGCACACAATGAATGGTGTGTTAGGTTTGAGGTTGAACTCACTGGAAGTCGTTTTGCCTCATTGTTTAAGCGTTGTATTGTTTGCCACAAAGGGCTCCCATTCACTGTCTTTAGGTTGTGTAGTTGTGTTGACGAATTATGCCTGTTTAGCTTCAAAGCTTTAGGGCTAGGAGCTCAGGTACTGCAAGAGCTGGTCCGAATGCCACTGTGCGATGCAACCTGATTTCGCGTGATCGAAGTACCTGGCAGCGATGAGAAGATAAAAGATGACATTCTTAGGTGGTGTAAGGTGTATTCATCTGCACATAGTGAATGGTGTGTTAGGTTTGAGGTTGAACTCACTGGAACTCATTTTGCCTCATTGTTGAAGTGTTGTATTGTTTGCCACAAAGGGCTCCCATTCACTGTCTCTAGGCTGTGTAGTTGTGCTGACGAATTATGCCTTTTCAGCTTCGAAGTTTTAGGTCTAGGAGCTCAGGTACTGCAAGAGCTGGTTCGAATGACACTGGAATGATCGATTTAGAAATTTCCCTCACGTCGGTTGCGGAAAACAGCTATCGTGATGTGTTTGAACCGTTCCCTCCTTTTATCTTGCATCAAAGGGAGATCCGTTAGCGTTCAGAGGTCTTAAATGATAACAACATTGGAAACCCTGATGACAACCCTACAAGCATTCTAACTCCACATTTTCATTGCTCTGATGTTATTCTATATACTGAAGGATTTCTAACTCTTGAGTTTTATTCAATGATTCCGTTGTTTTCTTGGTTAATCCGTAAGATGAGGAAGAGTACCTCTAGATTGGCAATTACCAAGAATACCTTTTCCTTTGTTGTAGAAACAGAGGATAATGAAACACATAGTAGACCAAGAATTCAAGACATAGTAGCCAAAGTACAATCGACAATTATGTAGAATACCTCTGCCTCTGTTGTAGAAACAAAAGATAATGAAACACATAGTAGACCAAGAATTCAAGACATAGTAGCCAAAGTACAATTGGCAACTATGGAGAATACCTTTGCCTCTGGTGTAGAAACAAAAGATAATAAAAGAATTGAAGACATAGTAGCCAAAGTACAATTGGTCGTGGAAGCGTTAGAGAAATCTTCCTTCTTGCGATATTTTAAGTGATAGATGCGACACCCCAAATGGGTTGAACAAATAAAAAGGGTGATAGCCGCAGGTCCACAACATTCACAATTGCAACTGGTTCTCTATGGCGTTGGAGGGATGGCGCGTGTACCCGGGTGCCCAAGACTAGTGGAAGTTTGCCACACGCAGTTAGCATTTGTTATTTTATTAAGAGACAAATTCCCATGGGTGAGGGATATCGTGGTGTTATGATCCATCGGTGCCTCTTGTGCAACAAAAAGCTATCAATGCCTTGAACCGCACTTTTTTGTCTGTTAATTAATATGGGAAATGGACAGTGGAGAGACCCACCTTATTTTTCATGCATCACTGTCCAACTGATGAGGAGCCGCACAAGCACAAACTGATTAAGAGGGGTTGCTGTGCCCCCGCCGTCCAGCGTTGTGCTCCAGTTCATGTGTCCTACGTTACGGTGCCCGGTGACGTATCACGCCTTTTAAAAGTATTATGGCGTCGACGGTTCAATCCCTCAGAGATGATTAACTGGACGACTAGTGAACCCTCCGCAACGTGAATCCTCCTGTGGTAGTGTTGACTAGACCACCATGAATAATTGCTGCTAGGTACTTTATGTTACAACAATATAATTTAATTAATTAATTTTATTTAATTTATAAATTGATTATTTTAATTCAAAAATTATATATTTAAAAAAATATTAATAATATTAAAAAGGAGTTATATTAAAAAAATTAAAGTTATTTAAAATAAAAATAAAATTAGAATTATTAAAAAAAGGTAAAAAAATTAGAGTTAAAAAATAAAAAATAAAAAAATCCAAGGGAATATTATTGATGAGCTACATGATGAGAGGATGGCTAGATTATAGACATCAAGATGACAGACACTAAATGAAGAAAATCCACAATATTAAAGCTTTGAGGACAAAGCTTTCGAAGGAAGGGGATATGTTATGAATATAATTCATAACAAGTGACATAAATAAAATTAATGTAAATATTAAATAATCAAATACTAGTTATGTTAAATAGTCATTAAGTTAAGTGAAAAGGCATGTCTAAAAGACATGCCCAGCCACAAAAGGACACCTGCTTAGGTATATATAGGCGGGTCCTCATTGTAAACAATCATCACTAGTACAATTTTATATATAATAAATTATTATTTTAAAATACCTCTTGTGTATTTTTACATTCAAGTCTACAAGCTATTGGTTTTTATGCTTCAGTAATAAGGGCGAGAATCAATGTCATAGTATATGCGAGATCACAAAGCCATATACTATATGTGCGAGCACCGATATATACCAATATGAGAGCCACAAAGTTATACCAATGCGAGAGTATATAGATAAGCCTACAAGAATAGCATGTGAGTTTATACCACAAATATATTCTAGACCATGCCACGGGATAATGCGAGACACTGCAAACCACATAGTATTCAAGACCATCTAGCCATAAAGTATGCGAGACCATCTAGCCACAGAATATGTGAGACCATCCAACCATAGATGCGAGCCATAAGGAGCTTTAGCTGCGAACCTTAAGGAGCCTAAGAGATCCCCGAATTTTAGCCACAAAAAGTGCGATTTTTCTTGCTTTAAATGGAGGAGGATGGACACCTTTATATAGTTGTTTCAGTGTGAAAGGTCATGTCCTTTGGGACATGTCAGCTTGATTATTAAGGTCGACTTATGGAGGGAAACAAAAATTCAAATTTAAACCTTCTTTCTTATGTGGAGCGGACCTTTGGATTTCCTTGATAATGTTAGATGCCTTGATTAAATTTGTCACATCAAGTATATATATATATATATATATATATATTGGTTCCTTACCCAATTTGAATTCTCCTTGAGGTAGGATGGGATTTCTCATGGGAAATTCGTCCCATAACTGCCCAAATTTCAACACAACATGCCTCCTGACTCAAACTGAAATATCATTGTTCCAACCCCCTTCACTACATGTTTGGTATCAACTCTAAACACCACATGCAATTTTGAGTCTCACTTGGTCAGGATGTCAAACAATTCTCGTGCCCCTATCATATGCCATGTGTCAAACAATTCTCGTGCCCCTATCATATGCCATGTGGCTTCATTGTCTAACAACCAAACAACAAGTGGTAAGGTGCTCAAGGAAAGGTAGGAAACAAGTGTGAACACAGTTTCAAACTTATTGGCAAACTCTTCATGAGCTTATGTTGATGCAATTATAGTTGACTGCATAACCTTTCCACCTTCTTCCTTTCTGGACATTGGGAAACATAGTGTCTCGTCTTATGACAAGAAAGACACTTGACCTTAGTCAAGTCCTTCTTTGATTGTGAGGTTGACTTCTCACTCTTGTTGCTCGAACCTTTCGCTTTGCTCCTTGTTTCCTGATTGGCAAGAGTAAGATTCTCGTTATCCCAACTCTTATGTTGTCCTCTAGACAATGATTTCTTCTAGATTTCCTTTTGATTGAATTCATCCTATAGATTACTCCAATCAAGGAATTTCTCTTGTGCTAGAACATCTCTCACAAAGGTAGCCCATTGTTTTGTGAACTTGCTCAAAGCTATCCTTACAAGCTCCTCATCTAATATGCCCACCACAAGAACTCTAAGCCTATCTCGAATTTGATGAATCCTAGTGAGGTATGATGCTATTGTGTCTGTTTTAGTCATCTTGGTGTTCTTTAGCTTTACCCTCAACACCATTTGGAATTTTTGGTTATCATTATGATATAGACTCATCAGAACAACCCACATCTCATGGGCACTCTTCTCTCTTGAAATGTGAGGGATCAAATGATGATACGTTTGACTCTCACATCCTTCAAATTAAGGGTGACTAGTGCTCTAACTTGAGTTTTTGTAAACTTCCATAGGAGGCTATTCTCCATGAGTACCAATGCTATTCTCTCCTTCCATGGGATGGAGTTGTAGGCACCCCCCAACCTATCCTCAAATCTCAGACCAATCGATGCCATCTTTCCAAATTACAAAATTAATTGAAAGGTTCTGCTGTCGCACCTTGATTGGTATGATCTCCCTCCTCTGAGGGTTGACCTTTGTCAATCTTGTTCGCTGCACCTCTTACACTTTGTACGACCTTTGTTGGCTGACCTTGTCAACTGCTGCAAGCTTTAACGGTCACTATCGGCTTATGTTTGTCAGGGAAAATCCCTTGCCCAACGATTTTGCAGAATAACTTTGCCTGCGATTAGCAATGCTTCGATTGCACTCCTACTAGTTTTGCTACATTTTGTTCTCCTGATCAACTTCTTTTCTTGCACCTGTGAATCCTATTGTTTGTGTTAGTTGGTTAACTCTGCCCTTTATGTGGGGTTTGATTTGTAAACCCTATACGTATGCAATCTACCTCTTGGTTCTTTGCGAATGCCCTCAACATTTGACCCAAGCTTGTGCAGCTTTGTACCTCACTCGTGGCTTGCCTGTCCTTACACATGGGTTCGACTGTTGATTGGCTGTTGTCTCTACCCGCGACTGGCTCGACTTCTTTTCTCATTGGTTGTCCGACTATTCCCCCACGTTGAATCTTCAAACTTATTACTTCTTTTCTTAGAGGGTGTGCCCCCACCGTTGTGGGGTGACTCAACTTGGCCTAGGTTAGTGTGGGATAAATCCTCAACCCCATAAGGTGTGATCTTGGTGACAAACTAAGAGAAGGGGCTGTCACTTAATCCCAACTCTCTTCGTTAAAGCTTTTTCCTAGTTAAGCTAAGGGGGCGTTGAGAAATCTAGGGCAGAGAGAGATGTGGTGATTTCTCTAGCAATGATAACTGCTTATGAAGACTTTTTACTTTCTTATTCTTTGAATTGTTTATTATTATGTGATCTTCTTCATTAAACAACTATCAAACCATAAAGAACAATGAGACAAAGGACATAAGATATAGGCTATCAGCCAGGGCCAAAACCTCTCCAAGCTCGAGAGGAAAACCCACCGAATTCTTCTTCTTCTAGAATCTTCAATTGATGAATTCCAAGACCAAGACGCTTGACCTAATAGCCTCTCCAAGACCAAGTCAATTCTTACTTCAAGTCAAAGTCAATTGCTTCTTGAAGACGGTGCACTTTCTCCTTCTTCACTAGCCCTTGGTTCAACAACTTAAGTATGAAATTCTTGGCCTCCTTCTCTGCAATTTTCGGCTACCTGTAGGTGACTACAATTTCCCATGTGTGACCGAATTAGGCCTACTTTAACCTTCCTTCTCCTTCGCTTGGCTAGGCTAGCTTCTTTGTGACTTTGGCCTTCAATATAGCTTTCTTTCTTGCCTTGTTTCAACCCCCTTGAGATGACTGTAATTTGGACTCGCAATAGGTAGGGAAACCCTAGTTTCCTCGCATGTGTGAACGTAATTAGCCCAAAAGTTAAAACAAACATGCAATTACTTCGCTTTTTCTTTGATCTTGAACTTCTTCTCTTTGCTTGGTTTTTGAGGTAGAGCATTCATCCATGTTATCTGCAACTATATAACATGACTTAAGTTTATCAAATAAAAGCATACATACCTCATTTTCTTCCTTTCAGTCATCTAGACTTCCTTCAAAAACTTCCTTGATTGAAAGAATTTCAGTCACCTTAACCTACTTCACTCCTTATGACATCATACCATCATTCCATGAATCCCATACAAGGTGGGATTCTTGGCGAGACACTTGCTTCTTCCAATCAGTGTTTTCAGAAACGGCCGGGTCAACTTCAACCCGGCCGAGTTGGTTCGGGTCATTGGCCTGGGCATTGAAACGGTGGCCAACCCGGTTCGGCCGGCCGAGTCAGCAATGACTCGGCCGAGTCACTCAATGACTCGGCCAAGTCATTGCTGACTCGGCCGAAACGGCCGGGTCTGCAAAAAAACGGCCGGGTAGCATTTTTCTGCCCCAATGCTTGAAATAGAAGCTACACCTTGAATGGAAGTCTGGATATAAATGATTCTTGAAGTTTTCCAGAATATAATGGCAAAGATGTACCAATTTAAAACAAATAAAAACTGAAATTTAAATTTACTGTCTCAAGGAAAACCTTGGTGCACTGATGTGTCTAATATTTATGGAACTGCCAAAAATAATCTGGTAGTCTGTAATGACCATAGAAAATGAGACAAACAGACAGTACCAAAAATAAAAGGATCCACCATGCTTCAAATCCATCTTAACCCCTTTCCTCAAGTTAAAACTCCACTTGCAACATGTTCACTTGTAGGCTAATTGTTTATTGGAGTTGGTAAGGTAAAGAAAAATACAATATATAATTAATTGCAGGAAATTTGGAATTAAAGAAAATCGTGTGCCTCTAATTCTGTGAATTAGTTCACTGATTTCTGACTCTCCTTGAAACCTTGAATTAGTTCATTGACTACTGATATCTCTGAATTTGTTAAGGTTGTCCCCTGAAAATCTGTTATCTTCTCTTCAATCCTGATCAACTCTGGCACATATTCTGGATTGGTTCATGAGCCTACTTTGATCATATGTTGTCTTCCATCTATATTATAATGCTGTGTGTTTGGAAACATGAATGAAAATCTTTAAAATTATGTTTAAAATCTTCAAAATTATGTTTTTTTTATAAAAAAACTAAATATTTAATGTATTTTTTACAACGACTGAGTCATTGAAAACGAGTCGGCCGAGTCATTACCGTTTCGGAGTCGGAGTCAGAGTCATTGCTCGACCGAGTCGGAGTCGGAGTCAGAGTTTTAAAACATTGCTTCCAATAGGCGAACCTTTCAATGAAGATTCCAACGGAGGATTTTGATCATCCTCATCCAGTGAATGGTCCTCTTGAATAATGACTTTCTTCTTCCCGTAAGTACTACTTATGCTTCTAATGAGGCGTCCAAGAGCTACATCCTTCTATAGGTGACTGCCATAGACTTCTATCTGAACGATCTTTCATGCTTCTCTAAGATGATGTCATGAGTTCTTGCTTTCAATCGTATGCTTCTATGATGCCATGATGCTTCATATCATGCTTCTAATGATTCCTATCATGATAGCTACATTTTACAATAGAAAGACTTGAGACAGAAACTTGAAAAGAACTAGGTGAGGAAGACTATCTCAATAATAATAGAGATATTTTACCTCCTCTTTCTTGGATTTCTTCTTTTCAGCTTCCTCCACTTCTTCAGTGATATGGGCTTCTTCCCTTCCTCTTTTGTTGTTGTCCTTCTTGAGCTTTTGACAATCCCTCTTGTAGTGCCCATATTCTTGACATCCATAGCATTGAACCTTTGCCATATTCTTCTTCCTTTTCTGAGGACCAAATATCCCAAACTTTCCTTTCTTCTTTGCCACGACAACATATGCTTGAGTTTGCTCACTTGATTCTACATCAATTTTTTCCTCAACATGGTTTCTTCAATTTTGCATAGTGACCATAGATCATTGAATGGAGTAGCGTCCTTCTTCCCATAGATGCTTGATGTGGAGTTGCTCCATTCGTCTGGTAGTGCATTAAGCACTATGGTAGTCATTTCCTTGTTAGAAATTATTTCTCCCAACTCTTGTAGTTGGTCCCTTATTTTAGATACCCTCATAAAATATGAGGCTATTCCTTCTTCTTTTGATATCTTCATCTTGTAGATTTCTTGCCATAACGAGATCACTTCTCTAACAATGCTTATGGAGAACAATTCTACAAGTTTGTCATATATTTCTTTTGATCTTTCTAATTTAGATTCATAGGGAATGAGGGGATCCTTGATGGATTCTATGAGAATCCTTTGAGCCTTTACTTCCCCTTTCATATACCTTGCCAGTGCTTGAGCATCTTCCTTTGAAGGTTTAGTGATTGAGCCCTTAACATGATCCGCAACTTCATTTTCTATGAGGATTAAATCAGTCCTCTTCTTCCATGCAAGAAAGTTTGTAGACCCAACCTGCTTTCTTTGCAAAAAGACTTTTTGATAGATTCAGATGTGGATATAAAAATACTTACTTGAGAGGATACTCCTTGATGTCACTATCTTCAATTTGCTGCCTTCTCGGATTTGATGATGATATGGTTTTTAGAAGATCTCTTCTTGGAGAAGATTTCTTTCTTCAAAAGTGATTCTTGATTCTAAAGAGAGGGGGATCACCCTGAATCCTTTGATGATGCCAACAACTCCTTTCTTCTTGCTTCCCTTGGATGAGTAGACTTCAAGATGCTTTGATTTGTAGATTTCTTCAATTTGAGTAGAGGTAGGGTCTTTTGAGGTCTTCTTCCTTGTGATGTTGATTTGAGCGAGGATCCCAAGAATGCTTTAAGTGCGGACTTCTTCTTTGATTGATCTAGGGTTTTGACACCACCTTCAAGTTGATGATGTAGTCCTTGTCTTCAAAATGTCTTGGAGATGAGAGGATCTTCTTGATTCTTTGATGCCCTTAATATTCTTCCTCGGTCCTTGAATGCTTCAGTGTCCTTTATTAAGTTGCCCTTCCTTCACTTGTTACCTTAGCTTTGATACCATGATAACTGCTTGTGAAGACTTTTTACTTTCTTAATTACTTTCTTCTTTGAATTGTTTAGTATTATGTGATCTTCTTCATCAAACAACTATCAAACCATAAAGAACAATGAGACAAAAGACACAAGATATAGTCTATCAACCAGGGCCAAAACCTCTCCAAGCTTGAGAGGAAAACCCACCAAA
Source organism: Pinus taeda (assembly GCA_000404065.3). NCBI lineage: Eukaryota > Viridiplantae > Streptophyta > Pinopsida > Pinales > Pinaceae > Pinus > Pinus taeda. The sequence continues at coordinate 9,350 of APFE031568323.1, read as the reverse complement.
ATTTCCTTCTTCTAGAATCTTCAATTAATGAATTCCAAGACCAAGACCCTTGACCTAATAACCTCTTCAAGACCAAGTCAATTCTTACTTCAAGTCAAAGTCAATTGCTTCTTGAAGATGCTGCACTTTCTTGTTCTTCACTAGCTCTTGGCTCAACAACTTAAGTATGAAATTCTTGGCCTCCTTCTCCGCAATTTTTGGCTACTTGTAGGTGATTACAATTTCCCACATGTGACCAGATTAGGGCTACTTCAACCTTTCTTCTCCTTCGCTTGGCTAGGGCTGGCTTCTTTGCAACTTTGGCCTTCAATATAACTTTCTTTCTTGCCTTGTTTCAACACTTTTGACATGATTGTTATTTGGACTTGCAGTAGGTAGGGAAACCCTAGTTTCCTTCCATGTGTGTACAAAATTAGCCCAAAACAGACCCACAATTACTTCACTCTTTCTTCGATCTTGAATTTCTTCTCTTCGCTTGGATGTGAGGCTTCTTCTTTGCCCCTTTTATCGAATTTCTTGTGAGTGAGATGATCTCCCTTAAATGAGGTCGAGTGCCCTATATATAGGCTTCCTCCCCATGTTTGTAGGCCGACTTGACTTGATCCTGGGCCGACATGTCATCTTAGGGTAGGCTTATTGCTTCATTTGAAGGCTGACTTGCTAGTAGTGCTTGGACTTGGTCTTGGAGGGTCTTTTGACTCTTACAATGACTCAAATAAATATGTAACCTACCCAAGAAGGGTCTCTCATACATGAGAAAGACTCAATTGACTTTATGACTTAATGACCAATTCTAAGAGCTCACAGTGGGAGATATATAAAAATAAAATTACTTGAGCATGAAACCCATGACTCAAGCATAACAAAAGTAATTTTATTTTTTCTTCTTTACATCAATTTCATAAGATCTTGATTACATCTGTCATTATGAAGACCAAACCTAGTTACACATTTCAACATCCAAAACAATGTTGCGAACATCTCGTTAACATCTTGATTTTATCTCGAAATCACGATTTTTTGGCCTAGCCAATGTTTGCTGATTTTTACCAATATTTTGAATGGTATCTTGATTTTGTCAATGTTTGTCGATTTTTACTGATATTTTCCCGATTTTTATGATTTTTTGGTTTTTCAAACACTCGCCGATTTTATCTCGACGCCGATGTTTGCAACATTGTTCCAAAATGTGAACAAACATATAAATATATGAACAATATTCAAAGCATAGACCAACGCTTCAAAGTAAATGACAAATGTTAGACCAAGATGAGCATATAAATATTAGTGGCAACTATAAAGGAATTAGTACTTCGAAGAAAATGCTGACAAGATAATGACATCAATTACTCATGAGCTAAATGATCATCAAAGTAGCAAATACATGAAATAGCTTGAAATAACATTGCACCAATGAAGAATATTCCAAGTAGAAGAAAGCTAATAGTTGCAAAAGTAAAAGATTCACGATACTTGCATAATAAAATAAATGCTCCTTGAAACAAGGATATTTGCAAATAAGACTCAAATAAATCCAAGATAGCATATGTAGGAGAATTGCATCTGCAAGTAAAGTTGTGATGTAGATGTGCTCTTGGTTTATTTTATTAGTTGTATTCTAAAGCAAAGTTTCAATTGAAATCCGGTCCCTAGATCCCACCCTTGCCTAGAAATCCGGATCTCACAGTTAGGAGTCAATATGTGTGGAGGGGTCCCTAGAGTCTAAACCAACTCAAGTTGGAGGTTAATTTTAGCAATAAAATGTGCCTATGTGAAAGTGACATGACAATTAAAATGCGCTAACAACTTCAAAGGAAAATTAGAATGGAACCAACTAAGTAATACTTGACAACAAATTTAAATGGAGTTCTATGCTTCACAAAGTGTTTGAAGTAAGTACTTGCTTATAACTTGAATGCACATAAAGAAAATTGCTCATAAAAAAATGGTGCAAGTTGTAGCATGAGCAAAAGTAAATTTGCATACAAGTGTTTTATCTTGAAAAGGAAATTAAACTTGAACAATTGCAAGCACTTGAAAGTTGAAATAACAAACTAGATAAACTCACTTGCGAATGGAAAAGTAAATGTGGTGGATATGTTAATCCCAAGAATTAATGTGAGTGTTGAGCAAGTTAGTACAAGTGAATGAAGTGTGAGATTTGAAACCATGCAAAGTCAATCCACCCAAGAGAAGTCTCCCTCTAAATAGGGAGATATGATACCATGGGAGAAATCTCCCAAGATCCTGCAAGAAAAACTAAATCTTTATTAGAGACCTTGTTACAATGATGAGCCTCTCAAAGACCTCAACTCAACCAAGGGAGAAACTCTACAGTAGTATTCAAGAAAAAGCAAACTTCTCCTTGGAAATCTTAGCAAATGAGGAGCAAATGAGAAGCTTTTTGAGATATGAAAAATTAGGACTGATTTTTAGATACAAAAGTCAGCCTTCTATAAGAGTTAGGAAATAGTACAAAAATTAAAGGTGAGCCTCTATAGGCTCATGACCTTCTTGGAGAAATAGGCAACCTTTGAAAAGGTTTAAGGCCTTGAATGAATGCTTGCTCTAAAGACGACAACCTCCTTGATTTTCAGCGCCAAGTATGGGTCAGAGGTCTTGCAAACAAGAGTTATTAGTTTGGAACTCTCTTTTCCTCAAAGCTGCCCCAAATGTGAGATAATTGGGGCTGCAAGACAAATCAGACTTTTAATCTTCAATTAGCACTTTTTAAGATGAAGCTCTCCAATCCTCCTTTTAATCTACACAATGCAAGCAAGAGGACAAAATTAGCTTCATGGTTTCACTTAAAAAAATGATATTCAATGTAAATCCAAATGCATGGAATGTGAGAGAAATTCTCTTGTGCAAACAAGAAAGGCCAAGCCTTTGCAATACCTCTAGAAGCCAAATAAATTATTTGAAGCACATAGATTAAGAAAGAATTTCAATTATGCTTTTGTGATCTAACAGAGCCGAAGGAAAAGAAACTCTCTTTGAAATCCGTAAGATGAGATCGTTGAGGCAAAATCGATTGGGTCCTTCAATCCTTGAGCTTGAGAGTGAGTTAGTCTATTGGAGAGTTCTCTCATGCCCAAGTAATCTTTCAACAAACATTAAAAAATATTTCTGCGCACATGGAAATAGATGTTAGCCTTCATAAAGGATTTAGATAATAAAATGGGTGAAAGAGCGAGAGATTCCTCCTAAAATCATTTAGTGCTTCTCACTCTTAGCGTATTTCTCTAATAAAAAATAAACACAAGACAACTTGCATATATTAATCCAAAATGAATGCCAAGATGATAGCTAACATAATCCAAATTTCATATAGAAAGTAAAACACATAAATCAAAACATCACTTCAAAGAGAGAATGAGAACACCATCAATGTAATACCCCAAAGTCTTTTTTATTATATGAAAGCAAGTACACAATCCAACAGAGTCTCCTTAAGCCCAAAAGCTCGTTCCAAAGATACAAAGTGAGAGCCCAAAGCTCACTTAAATAGAGAGATGGGAGCAAATCCCAATGGAGAATGGTGGAGATCCCAATGTAAAATGGTGGGAATCCCAGTGTAACCTCATGCAAGTCGAATTCCCAAGTGGCAAGTCAAATTCTCCAAGGAGGCCCAAGCTATCCAAGAAGAGGAATTGTGGAAGATGAAGGAGCCAACATGTGGAGAGGACTAGAGTGGTAGGGAGACCACTTCTCCACTCCTCGATGAAATTGAATCATATCTTGAGTAAACTCTTGATCGCTCCTCTAAACTTGAGTTGTCTCCACAAAAAGTGTGTTTTTGTCTCTAGAATTTGTGGTCCCTTCCTTGATTTGTGGCCTAGGTGGAGTCCACATCACCTTCCAACTTGACTTTGACCTTTTGATGAATTTCCACCTCATTTCCACATCATTTTGACATATGTGGATATTTATTTTTCTCCATTTATTTAATTGTTGACTCAATTTATTACCACATTTTCCCATAGACTTAGGAAAAGGGGGTTTTGAAGGTCCATAACTTATTTTTCACCCCTCAAAGTATGCCTTAGCACATATACCCCATACAACTTCTCTAGACATCACTTATTACATTTTACAACCAGAATTTATTAAAATTTCCTTCTTGTGGGAAATTAAAAAAATTAAAAAAATGGCCCCTAGACCTAATCAAATTTTGTGAAACTTTATGAGTGATCTAGTATGGTAATATACAATGATTCTAAACACTAGGACTCACGCAAGGCCTTGCCATCAAGCCACACTCTAGTTTTGGATATTAGCTTGGAAGAAAAAAATCAATTAATTATTAAATTACAAAAAGTACCAATAATTAACCAAGTAAAAAAAACTTCCCATAGTAAACACACTTGATGACAATGTCCCAAGTTACTTAGGCCTGTTACATGACTCAATTTATCATACTAGCATCACTTTACAACATCCCCATAGGGCTTGTGAAATTTGAGTACAATATAGAAGAAGAAGAGGAAGAAGATAGAGTTTAAAACTCTTATGATATATGAACTCTGATGGTACATGAAGTCTCTGACATATCTTTCCTTGTCTTCAAGTGATCTTCAATGGTCAACAGGCAACACTATAACTCTTGTATCCACATGTGTGAGTTCTGACTAAGAAACAACCCTTTCCTTGTTTGATTTGTTGTCTCTTTGTTTCTATTGTTGTGGTGCTATGTGTGGATTGTGCGACGACTTGGCTGTCCACCAACCACTTGCTCTAACTTATGCTCACGATAGTGGTTGTTTTCAGCGGGCTCTATATCCCCTCAACGCTCTCCATTTTGTGGATGGGTGCGACTGTCGACTGGGCTATTGGGCCACTTTGGTTGGCGACTAACCCTTTTCCCTTTTTTATTTTTTAATTTATTTTTTTGAATTTAACCCCTAGTCGTACCGTACAACCTCTTTTTTTCTTTTGGTCGTTGCTATATGTTGTACGATTTTAGCTCGATATCAACTCCTGCAATAAAAAAAATCTGCCTCATATGATCATGGTTGAACTTGGCCTCAACGATCCCTATATAAACCTAGCTTCCTGGGAGATTCAAAGAACGATTTTTAGAGTTTCTCGCTCTAATGCCATGTTAATTTTCTTGCGAACCTAGTAGATTATATATCTAGATTCTACTGAATAAATGCACAACTAAATTAGTTAAAGCAAATTACACATAACCAATCTCAATCACAATGACACAAACTTATTCTATTCAATCAACAATTCTTCAGTAAATTTGAACCTACTTGGGCTCCCACCTTGGGACAATGACCCAACTGAGAAAATTATAGATACAATATGCCTTGGAACTTAAGTCACATGGTTTGGGTTCGACAATGATTAGGTTTGGTTTGAGTTAGAATTTTTTGATGAGGTTCGGATGAGGTTCACCATTAGGTTCGTCCATATACATTTTCTATATATATACATATATTAAATTTAAAATGAGATATAGGATAAAATAGTAAGAAATCAACATCAATAAACATAAAAAATGCTATCATGGACATGGAAACTGCAAGGATAGATTAGAAGCTTGAGTTGTGACGTGAGGCTATGCGTTTTGATCTATGGACTTGGTCAATGGCTATGAGGTTTGATGAGGTTCGCCAAACCTCAAAAATTTTTAAGGTTCACGAAAATTCGAACCTCAAGGTTGAAGTTTGACGAACATTGTGACATAGCTTGGAACTGATTGAGTAGATCATGCCCTAGATCTCCTTGGCTGATATGGATCTCTGCTTTTTTGCATTTCTTTGGACCCAATACACTAGAGTATCACCCTCCTCACTTGAGAAAATCTCTCTCTCAAACACTAGTGTTGTTGTATGGTGTGTCTTCTCCTCTCCTTAGCCTTGCTTTGATAATTTGACATTGGGTGAAATCCCTAACCCGAATCTCGAAAGTTATTGACGGCTGAGATTAGATCTTCCCTCGTTTGAGATCAACAGCCGAGATTAAAACATAATCACTAAATTCTTTAGCTCAATCAACTAACATAATAATTATGTGCTTTTCCTAAGTTTAAACTTAGGCCAAGTTACATTAGCAACTTGCTCGCACTTGAGCGAGTGTTCTAAGGAGATCTGTGGGCAACTTCTTGCATGCCTAGACACTTGGCCTGTGCAGAAGTACTTGCCAAAGCGTCAAACATCAACAAAAAGCAATCATGCCACCATGTCTTGCTTTTTTCCAGCATACTGTTAAAATTCAGGTCATTAAAGCTATAGTTACAGTCCTGGTTTATCAGAATTTTGTTGTATCCTTTTGACAGGTCTATCTCTCCATCTAAATGAATGATGATAGACATTCTACGTCCATCCATGGAACCATCTGATAAAGTGTGCGTTTCAGTTAATTTTACGAGTATTTATATTTTGCTTTTAGCCCTGCTTTTTCGTTATTGGACTAGTCATTAGAGTTACTCTGAAATTAAGAAATCTGCATGTTCCCTTCATCACATCATTTGGTAACATTCTTCTGTGCTGATGCAAGTGTTGGTTGCAGGTCCTGCCTCCTGTTCCTCCTGTAAATGTGGCACTGCAGCGTCATCACCAAATACAACCTGTTGGTGTGATTACTTCTGTAAGTACAAATGCTATTTTAGCATTTGGTACTAAACATTTTGTTAAGTGAGATTACATTCTTATTTTACTTTTTGCACTATGGGTTTGAATGATTATTGTGAATGATTTGTTACTGTAGACTATTTTTTCTCCTTTTCTTCTCGTGTGTGTGTGTGTGTGTGTGTGTGTATGTGTTTGTGTACATTGTTATGAAAGAGACAGGAGAGTAAGGTCTTGTGCATGTGTTTACATGCACAGATACAGTAATATTGTATCGTCTTCTGCTACTCAATTTTCACACTCTTTGAGCACCATCTTCTTCTTTACTTAGATTACTATATATGCATTTATATACCATTAAGACTAATATAGAATTCACTCATGAACACTGAAAAAGATAAAGAAGGGTCATGTTCAAAATCATTTTTACAGTAGTTTAGAGGGTATGCTTGCTGCTGTTAGTGAGGAAGTTCAGAAAGAAGATTTATAGAAGTAGGTGAAAGAGCATACAAGCTGTTTGAATAAATGGTCTGTGGTCTTACTATATATTGGCCTGCTGCTACACTGTGTGATCCCACATAAAACAGAACTCAAATATACTTGTGCTATGGAAAAGCAAGAGATGATTTTGTTGGAGTATATTGCACATATTATAAGATTACTCAAATTTGTTTTCTTTTGTTTTTCTCCTCAGACTGCGAACATTGTGAACTCAGATTTATTTTCTCTTTTCCCTCCTTGGGCTTGTGAACAATGTAGACTAAATTATTTTCTTGTGCCATCCAAGCTTGTGGTGGTCCTTGTATAATGAAAATCGTAAAAAGCCAGAGGCTGGAGATGCATGTGGGATATCAAAAGCAACTTCAGTGAAAGAGTACATGTTTATTAGACATGATAGAAACTGGAAATTGAGGTTGGCTAAGTGGGAAATTATTACATGCTATTTGTTGTTTTAGGACCGAGGCTCTTTTTTGGATATATCAAGTACCAACCAATTGTTTTCTATGAAGTCCGTAGCACATGGTATTTGTTTTCTAAAATACAAAGTGTCGAGGTGAAAATTTCTGCTTTCCTTTTTACTGGAAAAAACTTTATTTTATTTACAGAAGTATTATGTTAGTGAAGCTTGACATCCTTTGGAAGGTTAACTGTCAAATTGAACATACATGTAAACTGTTTTAGAGCTCTATTTCCCTCTTATTGCGAACTGTCCTCTTTAATTGTAATAACAAACAATCAAAAAACAGCATGGGGGTTGAGCCTCTTTCCTTGTCTGGCAGTGCTATTTTGCTTTTATTACAAACTGTCATCCTATTTTATTTTCTAACAAACAGTAAAAAAGTGGGTGCAGGGGTGAACCTTCTCCCTGTCTGGCAGCACCATGGTGTCTTTGAATGACTAAATGGTTTAGAAATTAGGATGTATTAAAGTTACAAAATAACAAAAATGTCTGCACAGATTTTGCAGCACCAAAGGCTAACTTTCTCTAAGCCTCAAACTTCTGCCTTCCATGCTGATGGGGAACTTGTGTTCAGCCATTTGGATGGGAAATCCTCTTCACAAGAAGAGTGATGCTTTTCTTCATGACAGTATTCTCCTCCCTTGTGAGCTTAATAACTTACATAGTGCCATTACAATGCTGGGAATCCTCTTCACAAGAAGAGTGAATTTCTTCTTCATAACATTATGCTCCTCCCTTGTGAGCTTAATAGCTTACATAGTGTCAATACAATGCTTCTCCATCCATCGGTCTTTGACCCTATTATGCTCATCATCCATCTCATCTCTTCACAATGTCTTTTTGCACCCTAGAAATTTTGAAGGGGGATCCTCTTTACATGAAGAACAAAACTCTTCTTCATGACATTGTACTCCTCCCTTGTTACTTTAATAGCTTGCATAGTGCCAATAGAATGAGTCTCCTTCCATTGTTCTTTGAATATATTATGCTCACCACCCAATCTCTTCACAATGCCTTCTTGCACCCTAGGTATTAAATTGGCCTGGCATTTTGAATCTACCAATTGTCAGAGCTCAATCATAGTCTTGACCAAGGGCCTAAAGGTGACAGCAATAGTACCACACACTAGATTGAATCTTGTTACTCCCCCATTTGTGATCTCTATTGTATAGTTTGTCTTTTGTTGAAACAAATGTATTCTTCCTAGATGTTGTTGAACCAAGGCCCTTTATGTTGATTGCTTGATGCTATTGTCTATTCTATCATAGGTTGCTTCCCTAGCCCTCTTAAAGACATTTGATTCTCCCCTTTGCATGCACTCTACTGAAAAGTGTAGTGAGAGAAGGCCTTCTCTGGCTCATGCCTTAGCCAAAAAAACCGAGTTTGTCTTTCCTCTGACCATGGACGAGTTCGTGGATATGGTGAATTCATGCATAGTGTTGGAGGACTAGTTATGTGGACCTTCTTCAGTTTGACTACAGATTGAGTGGCAGTGATAAATTTAGAATAGGACGAGTGGAGCTTCAGTCCTTGATTGAAGGAAACACAAGTTGTAACTCCAAGTTATGATGGGAGAGAGAAGAATCAATTTGATTCAGTTAACTTGTTAACCACGAGTTCTAAATTTGTGACTTGCCAATTTTAGCATGGATTGAATCAATAAAAGGAGGATGAAGACACATGTATTCATCATTGTTTTGTGCACAAGGTTGTGAGACAAAGCAAGCCTCACGAGTTAGTGAGAGAGAGAGAGCTCTTTGCTTGTGGCGTGTGTAGCCCCTTGAGGAGCAAAAACACACTAATGTTTT
>APFE031568320.1:22705-47562 GCA_000404065.3 Pinus taeda | reverse complement strand
TAAAACAATTCTGGGGATCCAAGTGAAATTACATAGGGTGCCACCAATATCCACCTAGATCTCCCCCCCCCCCCCCCCCCCTTAGGAAGAAATGCTCCCCATTGCATTAAGTGCCTCCGTAATATGGGGAAACTTCTACTAAACTTACTCCCTCATAATCCACTTGCCTTGGTGTAGGAGTTATTCGGCTTTGACAATCCGATACAATGGGATCCTCTATTGGCAAGTGTTCCTATTTTTTGTGTCCATGATATGATCATTCATGGACTATTTAATGCAATTTAGTTTGAGATATGTTGGTTTCAGCCACTCAACAATGTTTGATGTGTCCAACAATGGTGGAGAGTATGGCCAAAGGTAGTTCATATTAAATACTGGGTGTAGGCCAAAGAACAATGCAATATTAGCTTGAAATCATTGTCACTCGCATCCTTGGTGATGGTATAAGGCCCATATTGGAGTGGTCAAAGCTTCTTATGGCCTCCGATAAGGCTTTCCTTATGCAAATGCAACTAAAATTTGTCTCCCACTTTAAACTTATGTGGAACCAGATGCTTATCATGACAATGTTTGTACTTGACATTGGATTTATCCATGATATCTTGAACCTACTAGCAGATGTGCTAGATTCGTTCAATAAAGATGGTGTCTTTATGCCAAGATGACCTATTTGAAGCTACAAAATCTGAGAATTCAAAGCTTTGTTACCAAATGTTATGGAACCAAATCACAAAATAGAAGAAAGGATAGATCACTCACTTGAGAATTAGCCTCTTCGAGTGGCCAACCTCCTTTAGATCACATAAATGAACAATTATTGGATGATACAAATGGCAAGACTTCCTTTATGTACATAGTAGTCTAAGAGGTCACAATATAATCAGAGCCAACATATCAATAATAATGTAAGGGAACAATAATAACAATATGGGGGATACATTAACAATAACAATAAGGGGGATACACTAACAATAACAATAAGGAGGATACCCTAGTATTATAGGGACCTAACATGCCCCTCTCCTTCCAAAAATTGTTGTCCTCAACAATTCAGTAGTTTTGGATGATTATGTATAAAATTATCATTTTTCCATGTGGAACCTTCAACAGGTAAGTTCTTATGCTTAGTGAGATACTTTGAAATTGATCGATTTCATAGCTGTCAAGTTCTTGTTTCCATGACTGCTTCATGCTCCAATTTGATTTTTACTTCTTCTTCAAGTTCTGGAAATATTGTTTGAACTTAGATCTTGTCAACAATAACCTTGTTTAATAATGAAACATGGAAAATAGGGTGTACTCGAGACAAGAAAATTATTTCGTAAACAATTTTACAGTGAAAATGGGATCTTTGTCACTTACAATAATATTTTGGTGTCCATGTAGCTTATGAATTGTTTCCATAAATGCAATAGCAACTGTACCATCTTTAAAAGGATGAGATAATGCACAAAATTGTCCATACCTGGTAAGTCTATCAACTACCACCATGATGACACTCTTCTTGGGTGTGGAGCATGATTATCTTCCTAATTTAGAGGCATTTTTTTATCCAAGTGTATACCCTAGAAAGATTGTACACCACCTCACGCAACAGGGAAGGAAGGAGCCAACGAAATCAAAAAGTAGAAGAGAACAACAACAACATGAACATCAAACACCTAAAAGTGGTGTTAGAAGATCTACCAAGATAAGTAGACCCCCTGAACTATACTCTCCTTCGTTATTATGCATTGTTTATTGATTTTGGTCAGCCAAAAAGATATGAAGAAACAATGCAGGCAGAAACCAAGAAGTAGGAGAAATCCATGGAATAAGAGATGGACTCCTTGATGCATAACCAGACTTGGGATTATAGTCAAGTTTCATGCAGGTAAAAAAACATTGTAGAATAAATGGGTTTACATGTTGAAGGAAGAAGGTGGAGGTAAACAAAGGTATAATGCTAGACTTGTGGTGAAGGGGTTTGCACAAAAGAAAGGTATAGACTTTGATGAAATTTTTTCTCTTGTTGTTAACATGACTTCAATCATAACTATTTTAAGTCTAGTGGTAGAAGAAGATTTGCATCTTGAGCAGTTAGATGTAAAGACAACCTTTCTTCATGGGGATTTGAAGGAATAAATATATATGCAGCAACCACAAGGGCATGAGGTCAAAGGAAAGGAGAAATTAGTATGCAAATTAAAGCAGAGCTTGTATGGCTTAAAACAGGCTCCAAGTTAGTGGTATCTAAAATTTTACAAGTTTATGTTTGAACAAGGTTATACTAGATGTCACGCTAACCATTGTGTTTGTCTTAAAAACAAAAATCATGACAAACATATTATATTGCTATTGTATGTAGATGAAATTCTTGTTACAAGGTCTAACATGCAAGAAATAAATGTGCTCAAAGGAAAATTGGCAAATTCATTTGCATTGAACGATTTGGGTGTTGCAAAAAAAATCCTTGGTATGAGAATAACTAGAGACAGGAAAAATCACAAATTAAGATTATCTCAAAGTGAGTACACAAAAAAGGTTTGGAAAGATTTAATATGCAAAATGCAAAACTAGTTAGTACACCTTTGGATATCCATTTCAAACTAAGTAAGGAGACATGTCCCATGACTCAAGAAGAGATGGATTATATGTGTAAAGTTCCATATGCATCAACACTTGGAAACTTAATGTATGCAATGGTTTGCATAAGGCTTGATATTGCAAATGCAGTGGGAGTTGAAAGAAGGTATATGAACAATCAAGGAAAAGATCATTGGATAGCACTGAAGTGGATTCTCAGCTATTTGAGAGGTATCGTAAGTCAAGCATTATGTTTTGGGTGTTTAAACATTTCTCTATAGGATAGGTTGATGCATATAGGGCATGTCATAGAGATAATAGGAGGAGCACCACGGTGTATGTGTTTACTGTAGGTGGAAGAACTATTAGTTGGGTTTCAAAATTTCAAAACATTGTTGTGTTTTCAACAAGGAAAGTAGAATATGTTGTTTCTACGAAGGCTAGTAAAGAAATGATTTGGTTACAAAGGTTTATGGATGAATTGGGAAAGAAGCAAGAGATGGGAAGGTTATACAATGAAAACTAGTGTGTATTTTATCTTAGAAAGAACACTATTTCATTCCAAGACTAAAGATATACAACTCAGATACCATTTCATATGGTCAGTGTTGGAAGATGGACAGTTTAAGCTGGAAAAGATACACACTAGCCAGAATCTTGTAGGTATGTTAACAAAAGTTGTAACTAGGGAGACGCTGAGATTTTGCTCAATTTCAAGAGGTCTTTAAGTATAATGATGAAGATGAGAAACTACTAGGTCCAAAGTGGAAGCAGTGTCCAACAAGTGAAACAATGGTGGAGTTACTTTACTTAGTCTCCAAGTGGGAGATTGTTGGGTGTGGAGCCTAACTATCTTCCTTATTTAGAGGCCTTGTTTCATCCGGGTGTATACCTGAGGAAGGTTGTACACCGCTCCATTTATGGGGGTGAAATGGGGACTTGTACCCCTGTTTAGGGGTCTAGGGGCAATGCCCACGAAGCTAAGAATAGATGAAAATTTTCCTTGTAAAATATTGTAATTTCATAGTCAATTTGGGCCATTCATTAGGCAAACGATCTGATGGTAGAATTTATGTTAATTTAGGGTTTTTTTCCCTAGAAGAAAACCTTCCATTTATATGGGGGAATTTTATTGCAACTGTGTATTATTATTATGAGGGAGAAGGAGAGAGGATATTGTGTGAGTGCGAAGAGGAAACTACATTGGACCTGTTGTAGGTTGTATCCTTTAATTTTGCTGATAAAAGGAAGGAGTGGTTGTTTCTACGTGGACATAGCCCAAATTGGGTGAACCACATATATTTGTGTCTCTCATGTTTTATGAATTTCTATATTTGTGTTTACACAATATTTTGTATATTCCATTTCTTCGTTAATTAATTTATAACAACTCTTTCCTTAGGACTTGGGTATACTTGTAATAAAATTCATTGTTCCCTCCTCCCAGTGCTAACTTGGAATGGATAAAGGTTGTAACGGACCCAGGGTATTAATTGTCTTAACTTTATTTTGTTGGCAACCCAAACATTTTTCCACAAACTTCTGAATATCAGATTTAAGGCCATCCCAAAAAAGTTCCTTCTTGACCCTGTGGTAATTTTTCAAAATTCCGGAGTGCCCTCCTAAGGGGGAGGTGTGCAATTCAAGAAGAATATTTTGTTTGAGTTGAGAATTCTTACATAGATATAAGTAATATTTGTACGATAATGAATCATTTTTCAAACAAATGTATCAGATGTACTAGGATCTTGATGTAACTTTTGAATGAGTGTCCACTACTCTTCATCATTCTTCCATTAATTCCTTGCTTCAATTATCCAATCAGGTTGGAAATTAGAAATGGCACAAAGCAATGTTTCCACATCTTCATCCTTTCTTGAGAGTGCATCTGTAGAAACATTTTTCTGCCCCCTTTTGTAGATGATTTCAAAGTCATAACCCAACATCTTTGTCACCCATTTTTGTTGATCTTTTGAAGATAATACTTGTTCGAAAAATTATTTAAGACAATCATTATTTGCTTTTATCTTTAAGTGTCTTCCCATAGTAAGGTCACCATCTCTTTAGTGCATTAGTATTGTACCTCTCATAAATAGGTTTGTGTAAATACATTCCCTTGATTGTACAAATTTCAAGAGAAACAAGTTTTCCTTCTTGCATTAAAACAACATCAGTTTCATTTCTTGGCGCATCACATTCCACAATAAAGGTTTTTGTGAAGTTTGGTGAAGCTAAGACTAGTGCTTGGAACATTTCCTCCTTAATATGTTCGAAGGCGTTAGTTGCTTCTGGAGTCTAAGAAAATCCATCTTTCTTCAGTAATGTTGTTAGAGATGATTTTATTCTCCCATAATGCTTAACAAACATCTGATAATACCCTGTCAACTTGAGAAATCCTAAAAGATGCTTTAGGGTTGTGGGGATTTTCCATTCCTTAATGGGTTTAATTTTGTTAGGGTCTACCTTAACACCATCATGAGATACAATATAACCCAAATATTCCACCTCCTGTACTCCAAAGAAACATTTGGAAGCTTTTGCATATAATTGTTTATCCTCCAATATTTTGAGCACCCTGTCAACATGTTGGACATGATCCTTCCAAGACTTGTGGTATATTAGTATATAATAAAAAAATACTGACACAAATTTTCTAAGGAATGGTTTGAAAATGGAAATTATCAAACCTTGAAATGTGGAAGGTGGATTAGTAAGGAAAAAAGGCATGACCAAAAATTCATAATGACTACATGAGTTATCAATGTTGTTTTTAGAATGTCTTCAGTCTCCATTCTAATTTGATGATATCTTGAATAGAGATCTAGATTGGTGAGGTAAATTTCTCCATGTAATTCATCCAAAATATCATCAATGACAAGAATAAGATTTTTTTTCTTTAATAGTAAGCTTGTTGAAGTCCCTATAATCCAGACACATATGCCATGATCCATCCTTATTGTGCACCAATACGACTGGAGTAGAGAAAGAACTTTGGCTCGGTTGAATTATTCCGACCTCTAGCATTTCTGCAACCATACATTCAATTTTACTCTTTTAGGCATAAGGATATTTGTAAGGCCTAATTTTTTGAGGAACGCTTCCTAGAATCAAGTGAATAGCATGATCATGATCATGAATAAGTGGGAGCCCTTTGGGACTCTCAAATACATTTGAATAATTATCCAAGATTCTTTGGAGATATGGAGAAATGGGTGATTTTGATGTTTGAACCTCTAGTGAGCATAATTATGAAATTATGCCTTGTTTTTATTTCTTCAAAATATTTGTCATGCCATTAGAGGTGATTATCTTCCACGGTTTCCCTATGATTCCGCTTAATGTAATTTCCTTTCCTTCCCTGGAAAATTTCAAGAATAGATCTTGAAAATTAAAAGCTATCATACCTAAAGATTATAACCATTGGGATCCTAATACAACATCAGCACCACCCATTGGAATGGAAATCATTGGACTATTAAATACATATTCCCCCATGGTTAGATTGATATTATGACACTTACTTGAGATATTTATAGTTCCTCCATTTGTAATCATCACTCGAAACTCTGGTGCTAGATATAGAAAGAAATTCAATTCCTTGGTTATCTTACAATGAGTAAAACTATGGGTAATACCATAATCTATCAGCGCTATTACCATTTTTTTTCCTGATATATCCTTCTATCTTGAAAGTTTGAGGAGTGGTAATTCCTTCTAATGCATTACAAGATATGGTCAGATTCATATCTTCTTTCTCTAGGGTTGGTTCCTAGTCTAGATCCTCTTCTTTTGATGTTTCCTCATAATGTGCTACAAATTATTCCATAAAATTTGTCCAAGTGACAATTGACTTACTAGATAAAATCCATTGATACCACACAAAGTTATTTTGCTCTAAATATAAAGATGCAATGCGTACCTTTTGTGTGTGTGACACACCATGTAAATCAAAGAATTGTTCCATCTGTGGTATCCATGTTACTAGATCCTTTCCATCAAACTTCCTTATGTCAATCTTTGGAATGTGGTGGGTCTTAAACCCAACATTTGAGTCTCTAAATTCATAATTCATATTCCTTTTTTCCTCATCATCTTTTTCATGGATTACCTTGTCACCACTGGGAAGCGTTTCTTGCAACAACTTTGTTAAGACTTCCAATTTTACATTCATCACATCCATGTCTAATTTAAAAAACCCCATATCTAATTTTAGCCCATCCTTCAAGCCTTACATGTTTCCTTTTCTTTTTTCTTCTAAACCATTCATATTAGTTTCTAGTTTATTTTTTGTTACTCTTTGCGAGAGTGAAATTTGTTACACTTGGTCTCTTAATTTTGATATATCATGTTGCATTTCTTCCTCTTCTTCATGTGTCATAGTAGATCTTTCTATTTTAGTAACAGTTGTCTCCATTTTTTTTTTTTTTGAGAAATTTTTGAATCAAACAATGATATCCATGCTTCACTATTCCCTTTGAATCACTTGAAACTGATCTTTCAAACAAAAGTTATGCAAAATTTAAAAAAATACACACCTTTTTATTTCTTTTTAGGAGCTCGATATTGAGACCATTGTATCTCTCTAAGTTTAGATCTCCAAGGTATAAACGTTTTGCCTGTGGTATCCCTCTCAGTCATATTTTCAATGCCAAAATTTGCACCAAGATTTTATTCTTCAAGAAAAAGTTACGCCCAATCTCCCACGATGGCCTGATTATAGTTTGGTTTAGTAGAGCTAACTTGTACGGAATGCCACATCCCAAAGTTTCGACCTTAGGCCTAAAATTGATACAAGAAAAACTACAGCCTATGGAGTTTTAGTCACTTTTTACGAAGTTCAAATCTGATGTTCGGAGCAAAATTTATGATGATTTTACCCAGATCACCTATTTGATATTGAATTTTGGAGCCTACAAAAGCCCTAACTTATTTAGACCATATCTTCGAAAATTTAGCGAACCAAGATTTGAAATTTTTATATGAAATTCATCCAGACTTGGCTCCACTTGTTTGAAATTTCAGTTTCTGGAGCCTCATATAAAAAACATTATAGTGAATATTCCAACATGGCCTTTTTGAAGCAATGAAACCCTAGAATCCAAATCTCTAATACCAAATGTTATGCAACCATATCAAAAAATAGAAGAAAAGATAGATCAACGACTTGAGAATTAACCTCTTCGAGTGGGATACCTCCTTTAAATCACATAAATGAACAATTCATGGATGATACAAATGACAAGGCCTCCTTTCTATATATAGGGGTCTAAGGAATCACAATATAATCAAAGCATACATAA
This sequence comes from Pinus taeda, assembly GCA_000404065.3. NCBI lineage: Eukaryota > Viridiplantae > Streptophyta > Pinopsida > Pinales > Pinaceae > Pinus > Pinus taeda. The sequence continues at coordinate 39,697 of APFE031568320.1, read as the reverse complement.
CAATAATAATGTAAGGGCACAACAATAAAAATAGTGGGATTTTATGGGGCACAAGAATAACAATATGGGAGCTACATTAATAATAAAAATAAAGGGGCTATGCTAATAATAAAAGTAAGTGGTGACCACTAGTATTATAGGGACATAATAGGGTATCTATTCCTAATAATGATCTTATCCAATGCCTCATAATCAATGCAAAGTCTCTAAGTCCCATATTTCTTTTATACAAATATAATTGGGCTCCCACAAGGTGATTTAATTAGGTAGATGTGCCCTTTTTGTAGTAACTCCTTGATATGCCACTTGATTTCCTCATTTTTTAGAAGAGAGTAGCGGTATACTAGCCCATTGGGTAAACGTTCTCTGGGATTTAGATCGATCAAATGGTTGACTTGATAGTGGAAGGGTACCCCTGTGAGTGAGGAGAAGATGTCCCTGTACTCCTCGATGATCTTATAACCTTTCTTCTTCTACATGGAAAGACCCTTTCTAGGGACCATGGAGAGAGTGAATCATAAAGAATACAAATTTCCTAGCCTAGGAGATGATCTTACTGCATTGCTTAGCAGAGATCAAAGAAATGGTGGTAGGTGGGGCTACATATGATATCATGTATATTTTTCTACCCAAAGTAATAATAACAATGTGAGGTATGGACTCATGCAAAACATAATGCTTCCACAACTATGGTTGGCCTAATAAAACATCACACATTTCAATAGGAGCAACATCATACAGTGCCTCGTCTATGAAGGGTTTGATGTTATATGGAAGGAAACACTGTTGGCTGACACAGAGATATCATCCTTGGTGGAGCCACTTGATGGTGTATGGTTGCAGGTGTGGTGTGGTCAAAAAACACAACCGCTTAACAACCTCTATTGAGATGAGGTTCTTATAGCTCCCACTGCCAACAATGAACTACACTAGAGAGCCCTTCACCCAAATCTGTGAGTGGAAGAGATGCTCCCCCTCCTCTAGTTCTTCAAGCTCAATATTTTTTACCTTGTTGGTGGAAATGGTGGAACTAGGTTCTACATCAATAATATGCTTCCCCCTATCATTCCTCTTTTTGGTTTCTAGCTTATAGTTGGGACATGCATCTGACTCTAAAGCTTTTAGCTCGGCCACTAGTGACTGCTTGGCATGACACTCATTTGTTTTGTGGGTGGGGCTCTTGTGGAAATCACACCACTTTCTAGTGTCCTTCTTCATCTTCATGGTGCTATTATTTTCTTTTGGCTTCAATGGGTTTTTGTGGGTTGCTCCACCTTAGCTCTATCCATTGTTCTGTGGTTTGGAGGTTCCTTTTCCCTGCTTTAGATTCACAGATCAAAAGTCACAAATTTGTTTAAATTTATGCTCGATCTTCATATCATATCGACACATTTCACCAAGAAAGAAGATGTCCATGAGCTCCATTTCTATTTGGATGTATTTGTGCAAACAACCATGGTACTTGAATATCAGATGCTACTCAAAATCCTTGATACCCAATTTCGTGCGTAGGGTATGGAAATTGTTCATGAAATTCAACATGTGTTGATCCCTTTCCTATCATAGTCTGGTATATTTTATGTATTCTTTTCATAGCTCATGAAAGGGTAATACTTTTCCTTCCAAGAGGGTGGCTGAAAAATATTGAGGGTTCATGTTCATCCCTTTGCTCGTAGTAAATTTCCCACTAGTATTTGACATGGGGGGTAGCTTTAAGGAGTGAAAAAGTAATATTTTACCTATCAAGAAGAATATGTATCAAAAACCATCCTTCCAATAGATTTAACAATATATCTAGGGCATTTGCATCTATTGTTCCTTCAAATATAGGAACGTCAAAGTTAACTTGTACCTTAAAGGGGGTAGCACCTTTGAAGTGACTGCTAGATGAAGATGATTTGTCTATTAATATAATATATAATATATTTATATATTATATATATAATAATAGAAGGATCAGGAACATTTCCCATCGTCTCATTCCTTTTATTCACTTGAGGGCCTCCTCTAGCAACATTTTGAAAGGAATCTCTTGCCTGGTCATCTTTCTTTTCTTCCACCATGGGCGAGGTCATAAGGGTCGGGAAGGTCGGTCTTGCAAAGGTTGAACTAGTTCAAGTCCCAACTCCTTATACCATGACCACATTGAGGACATGCACAAAAAAATAGAGAATAACAGACCACTCTGACACTACTAATCTATATTTATGAAGGAACGAAATGAAATATGAATTTAAAGAAAACCATAGAGATGCATTGAAACAAAACTTCAATTAATAAATAACAACTATTGAAAATTGCTTACATGCAGAAAAGAAAAAAACTCGCTTAGGTGATGTTAGTGTATCTTTTAGAAGGGATGTGATGGCTACATGCCTTACGAACTGAGTTAAAATGAGGCTCTGAGGCCTTTTTGTCACGAAGAAACAATGAGAATCCCTAAACATTCAAAAATCTAACCCTAGGAGATGAAGCACCAACAATTTGTGGGCCCAAATGGGGTTAGTTGGAACATCAACTTCTCAATATCATAACTTTGGCATATGATCTTCGTTTCCCCAAAAAACATCGTCTAGGGCCTCAAAATAGCTTAAAAAATCTGGGCTCTGAAAAACTGCTAAAAATAGAAAGTATGTTGGAAAATAGGAAACTAAAAGGAAACAATGATAGGGGTTCAAGTGGAATATACAGGTGGCAACCAATATCCGCCTTGATCACACAGGCCATAGGCCATACTTCTTTATTCTTACAACCATATTTCCATTTAGAAGAAAGAGAGTGGAGTAGCCTCACCTTCCATTTAGGTTTTTCTCTCGAAAGGGTTTCCAAGAGCATATATTATGTAAAATATGTGTGTGAAATTTTATTTTTCCATTATCTATTTTCTACATAATCTTGATTTACATGCATGCACTATTAACAATAAATCTAGAAATCTATAAATCTAATAAAATTTTAATAGTGTAGAATTTTAGATTTTAAGTATATTATTATCATATCCTTTGTGACAAACTATCCAGTGGAATATCCACGACAATTTATGAATCAATTCAACTCTCACTTTGGTGGAAATCAACAATAATATTAGAACACTTCCCCGTAGATTCAATTATTTCTTGTAAATGTTGACACTACTTACCACTACATCCTTCCATGGATTCCTTCATCCATGACCTCGTTCATTCTTCTTGCTACCTGCATTCCCTTACGAAGATGACAAACTTGTTGATACTACCCATGATTCTTCCAGATTAATATGCACTAATTAGTGACAGTATGGATTTTTCCTTGTGTGGATTTATGGCATATTTATTTCCTTCCTTCACTAGTTGGTATTGATTAGTTCTCCTCTTCAATATAGCACCCGTTACATATAGGTATGGGCTTCCCATCATGACTCCACATACATCCAAAGGTACCACATATGCTACCACTTCAACAAAAAATTTGTGGTTGATAGAAAAATTAAATTCCGACTACTTGCATAACTTAAATTCCATCTCTTGTCTTACCCAACCCAATGTGTATGTGTGCATATGACCTTGTGTCTCTAACTAAAGCCTCTCATCCAATTGGATATATGTTAAGTTGGAATAGAGCCAAGACTAAACAAGCAATCCACTTTTCTTTAATTCATGTGTATTTTAATTCAAAATAGTTGTATCATCTGCTTCTCTTCTCTATGAATGAAATTAACTAATGTGACCTCCTTTTGAATATTTTTTCAATTGATCAGCCCTTCTATTTCTAAGGTTATGTCCAATAGACTTTCCTTAGCATCCATTGTCACCATAATATCCTTATTTTTCTTCTCGAAATTTTTGGAGAATTTTTCAAGACGTAAGTTCCAACAACCCTGCTTAGTGTGACTCTTTCAATCATGATCTTTACGATGCTTGGTTAAAAGGGTGTATGTCATTATTGCAATATTCTTCCAAATCTATTTTTTCTTGGTTTTATTCTTCTTATGTTGTGCTTGTGGTTTTGTTTTCTTATGCATGATTTCTTGTGTCTGCTTATGTTCCTCAAGGTATTTTGGTTGAAAATTGTCCTCATCAATGGTTTTTGGTTGGATCAATGTCAATTAGTGTTTAAGGTTGCAAAGCCCCTAAATAATCTATTAGCATCTCTAGACTTTTTTGAGAAACTCCCATCTAAATTTCTTTCTAACTAAATTATATGGTGAATTCTTATACCATATGTCCTTGCATCTACTTGAAGTAATTCAATACCATTTGTTGATCTTCTTCATATACAATGGTGTAAAAAGAGATTTTATCATGTCCTTGAATATCTCCCACTTATTTATTGGTAGATATTTTTCCAATGCTCTTATAGTTACATCAATCTCCCACCATGCCAAAGCATGACCTTCAAGCTTGAATTGGGTAAATGCAATCTTTTTTTTGCATGTTACTTCATGTACTTTAAAGTAGGCCTCCCTTTTTTTAGCCATTGGTTCAACTTAGTTGCATCCACTTTTCTAAATATGACTTTATGTCGACCTTGGTGTACCAATGGAAATACCTATGCCTTATTATAACTATACTCTCCCATGTTTGACTTAGTATTTCACTCTATCTTTAGCTTCTCGTTTTCCTTCTTGGGGTATTTTTGACAAGCCTCTATCATTGATATTTCCTTGCCATTTACTTCCAATAGTCGTGACTCCATCATTAACAACATAACCATATTTTTCTTAATTCGATCCAATCTAACTCTAGGATATTCTTCTTGATATTCCCTATGGCATTCCGTCACCATTATAGATGCTCTACTTAACTCTAGTCCACACAACAACTCCTATTCACTCCTTTTATAGTCATATAAGGTACTTACCATATAACATGTCTCAATAATTGCATTTAAATTATCACTCTAACACCATATGTTTAATAAATGGAACATTCATAAGCCATCCATTTCACTAATATGGAATCCTACCAAAAAAAATTAATTTTTTTCTTATTCACTAAGAAAGTCTACCCATGATCTTAGCATTCAAATTTGATAGATAAATACTCTTTACTTCCTCTGATGATTAAAAATATCAAGTTGAGTATCTAATATACCAATCTCCCAAAAGGGGGGATTCATCGAATGATCTGATTAATAATGAGTGGTATCAACCAGGATAGATATCAGGTGGAAGTCAACCAAATGAGGTTCAAGTCAGATAGTGAATCAATTGGAAGTCAATGGGCTACAAATTTTGTAATAAAAAAAAGAATCCAGACATTTAGTAAATTGAGAAGAGACTATATTGGTAAAATTGGCCAATGTGAGTTTAGTTAACCACTAAAAGGACTCCTCAAGCATATATTAAATTATCTAGTAATGAAAACATAGTTATGAGAGAACATAGGGTGGTTATCTATGATGAAGAGATAATGGCCAGCAATAAATAAGTACCTACTTTACAACTCACGTGTAAAGTGTGAATGCACAAGGAGTGAAAGGAATTCGATTACTTGTCCTAAAACGAATTAGTAACACCCATGTAAACAAAAAATAATGAAGATTTATCTCATAAATTACATAGTAGTAGTAATAAATAACAACAAAAACATTAATTCATTACTCCCAATATAGTATTAACAAATATAATGAGCCATAATTTACCCTAAACTCAAACGAGAAAACCAACATTCAATTGGTCTTGGCTAGGATTTATATTATTTATAAATGGAAAAGTTATAATATTTCTTATTTACTTGTAGTTCCTTAGTGACATTTTCTATAGTCCTCTTACTCTCATAGTCAAAGAACCCCTTTTCCTTCATTGGGGGAAAATATATGGGAGTTTCTTATAATTCAAGAATGTAGCTAGAAGGTCATGCATCACCAACTCTTCGACTTCCTTGAGATTTGTTTCTCCTCCTATCCCTATTACATTTATTATTTTTTCTTATATCTTCCTTCCTTGGGAAAACGCTCTCATTAAAGTCATATTTTTTTATAAGTACATGATTTCTATACACAGGGATATCTGCTTTACTATGACTACACATTTCCTAGGTTCACATTGCTTTACAACTTAGATCATTGGGTATAGAAATAGACATCATAGATGAAATGGAGACCTTCATGCCAAAAAAAAAATCATCATCTTTCAAAGCTTCAAATTTCACCCATGCTATTTATCCTCAATATTGTAGCAATAGCCAATTTTTCTTGGTTGGAACTACTTTGGATCAAAATATGAGCAAGTCATGAAGTGACAATACCTTTGGAAATAATAGGAACATGTGATGCAATATCATACATCTAATTTTAAAAGGAAGGTTTTCGGGTTGGTAGTTCTTTAGAAGAGATTAGGGTGATGGTGAAGTACCTTACAGGACTTTTCATTGATATTTGGAAAAAAATTCACCTTCTTAGTGTGAAAAGCATATATAAGGCGAGAATTTTTTTTCTCTCTATTGAGTGGGACTTGAAGATGGGGTAGTGGCGTATGTGGAAACACGCAACCAACAATAGAAGATACAAGGAAATGTAGCCATAGTGAATAAATGGGGTGTCCTAATAGGAATTGAAAATATTGTGATGTATATGGGCACATGAAAGATAAGTGTTCAAAACATTATTTGGAATAATATCCAAAGTGGATTGAATCTTAAGGAAAAACAATGGTAGTTATCAAGACAAAGGAACAAGTGGTGAAAATAGCCTCTAATATGGATGGGTCCATAAGTTGTATGACATTTCAATAACCAAAGACAATTGGATATAAACATGCACAATTCCAATTCAATGTTAAAGTGGTTCTCAAAGTAATCTAGTTTTTGAAACATTAGTTGATGAGATCGTTCTAGAAACTTATGATAAGTGTTCGCAATATAACCTAGTTTAGAAACATGAGATAATGAGTTCGGTTTATAAAATTATGATCTATTCCAACCAAGTTCATTGACATGGTTGCCTGGTGGCGAAGGAATACTTCTTCAAAGCACATCAAGATAGTGAATAACTCATATAGGAGAAAAACACATCAAGAGAGAGAACTCCATGACCAACAAACTGAGAGAGAGAGAGAGAAATTAAGAAGATGGAAATTAAGACCATGTGATCCCATCTCCTTATTAGTCTATATCTTGGAGACTAAAAGACTACAAATCGTTTTGCAACCATCTCACAAAATAGAAGAAAAGATATATCAACGACTTAAAAATTATCCTCTTCGAGGGGGAAATCTCCTTTACATTACATAAATGAACAATTGTTGGATGCCACAAATGATAACACCTCCTTGGTATGTATATGGGTCTAAGGGGTCATAATATAATAAGATCCTACATATCAATAATAATTTAAGGGCACAATAATAAAAATAGTGGGCTTCTATGGGGCACAACCATAAGAACATGGGGGATACATGGAAACAACAATAACAATAGGGAGCTGCAATAAAAATAAAAATAAGGGGAATATGCCGGTATTCTAGGGACCTAACATGTCCCTCTCCTTCAAAAAAGTGTTGTCCTCAACACTTGAGTAGTTTCAGATGCTTCTGTATAAAATTCACATCCTCCCATGTGGAATATTCAGTGGGTAAGTTCTTCCACTTAATGAGATACTATGAGATTAATCGATTAGCTATCAGGTTCTTGTTTCTGTGACTAGTTCAAGCTCCAATATGATTTTTCCTTCTTTTTCAAGTTCTAGGAAAGCTTTTTGAACTCTTATCTTGTCACTGATAACCTTTGTTAATCATGAAACATGGAAAAATGGGTGTACTCGACAAGATGCAGAAAAGTCCAATTTGTATGCCACAGTACCAATATTTTGCAACACCTTGTAAGAAGCATAGTACTTGGGTGATAACTTATCATCCTTATTAGTTTTTTTGAGGACATTTTTTTGTATGGTTGTAGCCATAAAAAAACCAAGTCACCTACATCAAAACTTCTTTCACTGTGATTCTGCCTGTTATTTCATTTGATTTGGTGCCATATTGAGGTTATCCTTTAAGAGTTGTAGAACTTGTTTTTGATGCTCAATGTGATATTCCACTTCTTGAACCTCAAAATTTTCTCTTAAAGATGATGTGATGGATGGTGGATGATATCCATAGAGTGCCATAAATGGGGTCATTTTTTTTAGTACGGAAGGAAGCATTATACCACCATTCAGATAGAGGTAACCACTTGACCCATTGTGTTTTTTTACCACATACAAATCAACGAAGATATCCTTCCAAACATTTGTTCACTGTCTCAGTTTTCCTGTCAGATTGAGGATGATAAGATGAGCTATGATCTAATTTAGTACCGACACAAGAAAATAAGTCCATCCAAAAATTTCTAGTGAAAATGGGATCTCTGTCACTTATAATAATCTTTGGTTTTCCATGTATCTTTTGAATTGCTTCCATAAATGCAGTAGCAATTACACTAGATTTAAAAGGATGAGATAATGCACAAAAGTGTGCATACTTGGTAAGTCTATCAACTACCACCATGATGACACTATTTCCTTCAGACTTGGATAAACTTGTGATAAAATGCATTGAGACCTCCTCCCAATACTGACTTTGAATTGATAAAGGTTGTAACATACCACAATTCTTAATTCTCTCAGCTTTATTTTGTTGGAAAACCAAACAGTTTTCCACAAACACCCAAATATCAAATTTAAGGCCATCCCAAAAAACGTTCCTTCGTGACCCTGTGGTAATTTTTTTAAAACCTTGAGTGACCTCCTAAGGGGGAGATGTGCAATTCAAAAATAATATTTTACTTGAGTTGGGAGTTCTTACAAAGATATGAATGATATTTGTACCATAATGAATCATTTTTCCATATAAATGTATCATATGCACTGGAATCTTGTTGAAATTTTTTAATGTGTGTCCATGCCTCTTCGTCATTATTCCATTCATCCATTGCTTCATTTATCCAATCAGATTGGATAATAGAAATGCAATAAAGCAATGCTTCCACATCCTCATCCTTTCTTGAGAGTGCATCAACAACAACATTTTGCTTCCATTTTTTGTAGATGATTTCAAAGTCATAACCCAACATCTTTGTGACCCATTTTTTTTCTCTTTTGAAGATAATGTTTTTTCCAAATATTATTTAAGACTATCATGATTTGTTTTTACCTTGAAGTGTCTTCCCATTAGGTGAGGTCTCCATTGTTTTAGTACATGTAGTATTTACAACATTTCCTTCTCATAAATAGGTTTGAGTAAATAATTTCCTTTGATTGGATGACTTTAAAAATAAATTGGTCTTCCTTCTTGAATTAAAACAACACCAATTCCATTTCCAGAGGCATGGCATTCCACAATAAAGGGTTTTTTGAATTCTGGCATAGCTAATACAGGTGCTTGGCACATTTCCTCTTTAAGATGTTCAAAGGCCTTAGTTGCTTATGGAAACCAAGAAAATGTATCTTTTTTCAGTAATGTTGTTAGAGGTGTTGCTATTCTCCCATAATTCTTAACAAACATGTGATAATACCCTGTCAACCTGAGAAATCGTCGAATATGCTTTATGATTGTGGGGATTTTCCATTCCTTAATGGCTTTAATTTTGTTAGTGTCTACCTTAACACGCTCATGAGATACAATATGACCCAAACACTCCACTTCATGTACTCCAAAGAAACATTTGGAGTTTTTTGCGTATAATTGTTTCTCCTCCAATACTTGGAGCACACTGTCAACATGTTGAACATGGTCCTTTCAATACTTGTTATAGATTAGTTTATCATGAAAAATTACTAACAAATTTTTTTTAAGGGTTTGAAAATGGAATTCATCAAAATTTGAAATTTTTAAGGTGCATTAGTAAGGCAAAAATGCCTGACCAACAATTCATAATGACCCTCATGAGTTTTGAATTTTGTTTTTAGAATGTCTTCAGTCTTCATCCTAATTTGATGATATCCTAAAAGAATATCCAACTTGGTGAAGTAAATTTCTCCATGTAATTCATCCAAAAATTCATCAATGACAATAATGGGAAATTTGTCTCTAATAGTGAGCTTGTTGATTTCCATATAATCTGGACACATATTCCATGATCCATCGTTCTTGTGCACCAATACTACTGGAGTATAGAAAGAACTTTGAATAGGTTGAATTATACCAACCTATAGTATTTATGCAATCATATGTTCAATTTCACTCTTTTGGCAATATGGATATCTATAAGGTCTAATGCTTGGATGAACACTTCTTGGAATCAAATGAATAGCATGATCATGATCACGAATAGGTGGGAGGCCTTTAGGAGTCTCAAATACCTTGAAATGATTGTCCAAGGCTTTTTGAAGATCTAGAGAAATAGATGATTTCGATGTTTGAACCTCTACTGAGAATAATTGTGAAATGACGCCTTGTTTTTATTTCTTCAAAAGATTTGTCATGTCATTAGATATAATTATCTTTCCTAGTTTCCGTGTGATACCCCTTAACTCAAATTCCTTTCCTTCCCAACAAAAATTCAAGAAAAGTTCTTGAAAAATAGAAGTTGTCATCCTCAAATATTGTAACCATTGGACTCCTAGTACAACATCAACACCACCCGTTGGAATGGAAAGAATTAGACTATTTAATACATATTCCACCATGGTTAGCTTGATATTATGGCACTTTCTAGAACAATTTATAGTTCCTCCATTTGCAACCATCACTTGAAGCAATGGTGTTGGATATAGGAAGCAATTCAATTCATTAGATATCTTACAATGAATAAAATTTTGGGTACTACCCGAATCAATCATAACTATTAGCTTTTTCTTCTTGATATATCCTTATATCATGAGAGTTTGAGGAGGTGTAACTCCTAACACTTCATTATAATATATGGTTGGATTCATTTCTTCTTTCTCCAGGGTTGGTTCCTGGTGTATATCCTCTTCTTTTGATGTTTCTTGTTCCTTTTCTTCCTCCTCTTCACAATCTATGTAAAATAATTTCATCTCAGTGAACTTATGACCTTTAGTGTATTTGCTATCACAAGTATAACAATTCCATTTTTCTCTTTCTTCCTCCAATTTTTATGTTGTCAACCTTGTAGGTTATGGAAGGCTAGGAGAAACAACACTTCCATATTTATATTTGTGAGTGGTAGACTTCCTTGTTGGCATAATTTTTCTTTCAACTTTTCTTTCCACCATGAATGCCTTCTCCAATGAATCAAGTTCCCAAAGGTGAACCTCATGTTAAATGTTATCTTTTAAAGCCCATATGAAGACATCAATCTTATGCTCCTCTAGAATATTGATTACCCTAATATTATTTTTTGGAAGTCTTCAATGTGCTTTGTCATTGAATCATTTCGTTTGAGATTTATTAATTGGCTAAAGAAGGTGTTTCTCTTTGTATCTTCATAATGTGCTATCATTTCCTCCATAAAAATTGACCAGCTGAAGTGGTTTACAAGAAAAAAGCCATCTACACCATACAAATTGTTTGGGTTCTAAATATAAATATGCAATATGTACCTTTTGTGAGGGTTGCACAGATCAAAATATTGCTCCATATGTAGTATATGTGTTACCGGATCCTTCCCATCAAATTTTCTCACATATCTACCTTTGGAAAGTGTTATTTCTTAAACCCCACATTGGAGTCTCTAAAATCATAATTCATATTCCTTTCGCCCTCATCATGATTTTCATTGATTACCTTGTCCCCGCCAAGAAGCCTTTCTTGCAACAACTTTGTCAACCCTTCCAACTTGACATTCATCGCATCCATGTCTACTTTGAAAACATCCATATTTCCTTTTATACCATGCATTCCCCCTTTTAACCCATCCATGTCATATTTTATTTCGTCTTTTAAACCACCCATGTCCCCTTTTAGTTCCTCTTTTGTTGTTCTTTGTGAGAGCAAAATTTGTTGCACTTGGTCCCATAATTTTGATATATCATGATGTAATTATTTCTCTTCATGCGTCATAGTAGAGCTTTCTGAGGGCTTAATGACTATAGAATTCTTTAGTTTGGGAGGAATTTTAGAACCCAATATTGATATATATTCTTCCATATTCCCTTGGAATCACTTCAAACTAATTTTTCAAACAAAAATGCAATTTACAAAAAAATACACACCTTCTTATTTCTTTTAGGAGCTCAATCTTTAAATGGACGTAGCTATGAAATTTTGGATCTCCAAGGTCTGAAATTACATCCCATGGTATCCCTTTGAGTATTATTTCCATTTCCACAAGCTAGACCAAAATTGGACCCTTCAAGATAATTTTATGCCAAATCTTCCATAATGACCTGATTATGGACTGGTTTTGTGGAGAGAACTTGCACGTAATTCTGCATGTCATTGTTTTCGGCTTTGGCCCTAAAATTGATACACAAAAAACGAAATTTTTCTATCTTTCTGTTATTTTTTACAAAATTCTAATCTGATGCTTTAAGATAATGTTATGATGATTTTCCCTTTGCCACTTGGTTTGGAACGCATTCTGGAGCATGAAGAAACCCAAACTTCTCCAGGCCATATATAATAAAATATAGCTAACCAACATCTGGAATTCCGACACAAAGTTAACCAAGATTTCGGCTCCACATGGTCATAATTTCAGCTTCTGAAGCTTTGTAGAAAACATGTTATAGAGAAAATTCCACAATGGCTTGTTTGAAGCAATGAAACCCTAGAATCCAAAGCTCTAATACCAAATGTTATGCAACCAGCTCAAAAAATATCCTTCTCGAGGGGGAAACCTCATTTACATTACATAAATGAACAATTCTTGGATTCTACAAATGATAAGACCTCCTTGGTATATATAGGGGTCTAAGGGGTCCCAATATAATCAGAGCCTACATACCAATAATAATGTAAGGGCACAATAATAGCAATAGGGAGCTATAGTGACGATAACAATAATGGTAATATACTAGTATTATAGGCACCTAATACAACCTTGGAATGAAAATGAACCATTATGATTGTTGGATATCCATGGAAACCCTTTACACATGAAGGTTGTAGTGAAGAGTTACATGAAACGGGATATGTAAAGAAAATAGGGGAATTTTAAGGGATGATATAAAAAATGAGAGCTCCAAGAGTGCAACCTACTTCAGAGGATGAAGCACTCTTCATGATGAGGGAAGGTATGTTTGAGAGATGATCCTTTGCTTAATGTTTTTATTAAATCAATATGAGCATCCATTTTGGAGAGGGGACTCTATGATTTTAATTTAATTTTAAATAATTATTAGGTTGATGCTAGAGAATTAATCTCAATGGAATAGTATATAAAATTCATAGTAGTATACAAAATCAATGGTTGATATTTATTTCCAAAGTAGTTATGCTCTTTTTACCTTTTCAATTTTATTGAGTAATTTAAAAAAATGTCTTATGAACAAGTGTCATATGAAGAGAGTTATGGATTTTTGGTCATGTGGTATTGATAAGCCATGGTATTGGCCCATGGTATTGTAACAAAGTCAATTTACATATTAAGATTTTCCATGGAAAAGTGGGGTAAATATCCATGGTTAAGAATCTTGTTCTATGTTTTTCTAAATGTATACGTTTAACATCTAAAAAAGTTATTTTTGCAGTTAAATAACAACAATAATAATTTAATATAAAGTTATCCCTGGAGGTAGATCAAATGGTGATGGATGTGTAATGAAGTATTATGTGTCAGGTGGGGCATATGTACAGGCCTAGACTTTATAGTGATAGTGGTTGAAATAATTTTATAGTTTAGATAATTTACTATTTTTTTTTGTTTTAGCAACATTAAATATATAATTAAGTGTTTTGATGCATATTACGGATTGATACCTCTTGACATATACCAAACCAGCAATTTAATTTATATAGTTGTGCTAGTTAGTTAATAATGATGCATGAATTTTTAAACATCGATAACTCACCTTTTCTAATAAATTTCCAAAACATAATAAAACTCTAGTTAAACTAGTTACTGTAATTCCATTTTTATGGTAAGTCTCTATGAATTAATGTTGTGTGAATTGTTACCCACCATCTGTGGGTGGTATCCATAGGAGATTTTTTTTCTCGTAGATGGTCCTCAACCAGCAGCAAGTAGCCCCTTGCAACCACCAGATAGCTCGATGTGCCACTATATCAGCCACCCGAGCTAGCCATATGCCCCCTCACCCATTTGTTATGATCGTATGTTTGAAGGTGGGCCTTCCAACCCCAAAGGTATGCATTTCATTGTGTATTTGGGTATTTTTGTTTACTTATCATTGATATTTTTGGGCATGGATTAGTGGGGGGATTCGATGTAAAGATTGGGCTTGGTTTGTACTCTTGTCTACTCTATCCAATTTGATGGTTAGCCTTGTATCCTAGTGCCATGGGATCTCCTTTATTTCTATTAGGTTTAGGGGTGGCACTAAATGGGAAACCCTGATTCGGTTGCATGGTCCTGCTTCCTAACACCACATACACCACCCTCCTCAACTTATTATAACCACATTCACCATATTTCCCATCTAGGTCCACATTTTTCCATTGGGTCCGCAAGGAATTAGCCTGCCCCTCCCCTTGTCCACACTTTGGGTTGGGCTTGGAATGATGCCCCAGAAGTTGATGCAACTAAAATAATAAGAAAAAGCACAATCTGGTCACTCTCAATAGGAAACATACCATAAAATGAAAAAGATGGTCGAGACATACAAATTTAGCACGTGGAAAAAATACGAACATGACCTCTACCCCTATCATTATGGTCGTCACTTGAGTTCCTAGGATCCCTTGTATTGACCTCTTTCATTATTAAGGAACCCATGATTGTCCCAATGTCTGGTGGGTGGTGAAATGCCCCAACTTAAAGGGGGTATCTACTTCTATATCTTACACATCATGCTTTCATCCCCTCGAGCCCCAAGCAATTATAAAAGAAAATTCAATAAAAGGAAAAAGGCATAAGAAGGGTGGAAAAATAAACGTCGGTTTAAATCATGTGTCACGATTTCTCTTTCCTACATTCATACACCCAAGTGTGGCTTCCCTTATTATGGCTACCCTTGTACTGTGGCATGTGGCATGGAGCCTTCCCTTGGTACCACATTCTATTACACCATTATATCACACGCCACCTTCCATTTGATGGATGTACCATGGACATGTCACCCCCTTAGAGGTTGGAACCACCTTATAGGGTCCTTGTTTAACCTTCCTCTTGAACTTGGAGACACTTGTATTTTATAAAGCCCATAATGGAAGGGAATTCCACCATTAAGTATCCACTTGGTTCTATGATTTGTAAGATCATTTACTCAATTACACTAATGATCTATTGTACTAGAAGGTGAGGAGAAACATTGGTTCTTATGCACGATTGTAGGTGGGTCTTCATCTTGGGTTTGGTCTCCCTATATGCAGTCAAATACCTCTAGAGGGTCATATTGGTGTTTGTAGAGAGAGCGTTAAGAGACATTGGTCTCCACCATAGCTCAGAGAAGATTGCCACTTCATGGGATCCTTCATTTCCACCTATTGATTGCTTAGGTTCCACCTTTTTTATAATGATGATGCACTTATACCACCTTACCTAGTTGGCTCCACTCTTGCACCACATACTTGGAAGATGATCCAGGGCCCAGATGAGGATGTATCACACCACAAGAGATAGTGAGAGGGTTTGCACTATTATTCTATCCCTTATAGATTGGATATATGCTTGTTCGATGACCCATGAGGATGTTTTGTGCCCCCAGAACCACTTGGGGACACCACAGGTTTTTTGCTTGGATATCAAGAGGAAAACCCCTTGATCACTATGTTTGGAGCTCATTTATCCATCTTGGAAAGCATTGGACTCTGTTAGTCCTCTTCAATGGACCTTCTACCCATTGTATCTATTATTTTTCCCTCTTGGGAGCTTATTATTACATTTTGGAGCTATCTTCGTGGGCTTGTCATAAAGGGATGTTATTTTTTCACATTATTTAATTAGTTGGGGAATTATTAGGCCTAATTATGAAAATCAAACCCCTTAGGGAGGATATATATTTATGTGATAATAATTTCATTTTATCATCACTGGGATTTGGATCATTGTTTTTTATGAAAATTTTGCTAGTCTTGTTGATGGAAGAATTGGATTATTAATCCAATTTGATGTTTGGAAGAACTTAATTCTTGTTTTATAGCTTCAACTTTCTTGAAATTTGATGATTGAATTAATTTTTCTATACTTGTGAGTACTCCTTTTCATGTTTTATCTTATACTTTGTCTCATGTGATGTTCTATGAAATATTTTCATTCATGAAGTTGATGAAGCTACCCTAATGCTAATGTGAAGTTTCTAATATTTCCTTTGTGTAGGATTATTTCTATTATTATTGTGAAGTATGGTGAATTATTGTCCTATGGGTACATGAATATTCATGATTTTCCCTAATAAGTCATCAATTGCAGCAATAGCAAGTGTAAATTATACTAATGACCTAGTTGCAATTTCAAGATCCATACCAAGTTACTAGAAGAATCCTTGGTTGGGAATAATCCTCCTTAAACATTGATCTCATTAGACTCCAATCCCTTAATAGGTTTGGCACTAGTATAGTCCTAGGTGATCATCAAAAGAAAACCCTTCTCACCTTTTCTCCTTTTCTTAGGCTTAACCGTAGTAGGCTTCCTAGGGAATCACATGAAATTGTTTCTAGTCATTAAAAAAAACTTGAAAATAGTCAGGAACTGCGTCGGGGTCTTCTTAAGAGGTCCTCAAAATTTGGGGTTAATCCGACAGTGCAATATCAAGATATTGCAAGCCCTAGTTCAAAGAAAACTTTTATCCCTAGGTTTCCTTTAGTTAGTACCTCCATTAGGATCATTGCATTCAAATTTCAAGAGAAACCTAATTCCTTTGATCCTCTTCTCATCCCTGACTTGGTCAAGTCCATTAGTTTGTTGTTCAACCCCAAACCATTGATGAGCCCTAGAAATGGGTAATTATATGGGCTCATTTGGCCTCCTAACTCAGCTTAATCCACCATTCTCATTAGTTTATTGCATGTTTTTT
>APFE031568309.1:0-16046 GCA_000404065.3 Pinus taeda | reverse complement strand
AACTGAATGGGTTTTGAGTAGTCTGGGATATGAAAGGACAAGTCCTTGTCATAACCAAGACCGGTTCTGTGCTTGTTGTGGACAAGTTGTTCCCAAGGTCTGATGATGGGCTTGGGAAGTACAGATTGAGTTTCTGCATCTGCATGTACAACTGTTGCTTTATTTGAATGAACAGTAACATTATTGACTTGCTATTTATGGGAATCTGTTTCACTCTTCTTAACAGAAACAGGTTTAGAATGATGACTCCACTGCTGTAATTCTTCTTGCTGGAATTGAGATTCAAGCTGTAAAAAATCAATCTTTTCATGTACATCTTGTAAACAACTATGAATATCGATGAGAAAATCTTTGCTGATTTTGACTGTATTATCTATAGTAGAGAGTATTAGATTGTCGAGTAACTTTAATATTTCATCAATTGGAACCATTTTTCTTCAACAAAATTTTACTCCCTTTTTGCGAAATGACTTTCTTGTCCAACAAATATCTTTGCCCAAATATGCTCCTTGTAGAGCTTTCAAAACCTTTAAAAGAATTCTAGCTCTCCTCTACGAGGATCTCAAAACAAATTCAATAAAGACAATTAAGACTCCAAACAATATCGCTATCAATTACTCTTGTTACTCAACCCTCCAATTGTTTGAGACGCATGGAAAGTCGATAAGCGTAAAATGATTTGACTAAGGAAATGGTTATTGAAAAGGAAATACCCTTAACTGAGCTCCAAAAACCGAACTTTTACCAAAAAAGGATGGAGTGCTTCCAAATGTTGTGCTGCTCCCAAATGCTGGAGTAGATGCAGCACCAAATGCTGGAGTCGATTGACCAAAAAACTGTAGTGTTCCCAAAATCAAAGGAAGAAGTAGTGGAAGCCCCAAAAACTGGAGTACTGGAAGCCCCAAAGGCAGGTGTAGTTGTTGACCCAAATGTACGCATTGAAGTAGATCCAACTGTAGGTGTTGAAGTAGATCCAAATGCGGGTGTCGAAGTTGCACCAAAAGCTGGTGTCAAAGAGGTGCCAAACGCTGAAGAAGAGATGCCAAACGCTGGAACTTGGAATGTCAGGCAGGTAAAACACAATTTTGGCCCTTAAACAATTAATATTATCCCCTGCTATTCGATGTCAGACACGGCGTTCTCTAAGTATAACTTCAGCAAAAATCACAGATCAAAAGCTATGAGAGCATTTTGCAAACACTAAATCGCATAAGAAAGAAATTGATTGATAGGCATGCGCGTTTATGTAAACCGAGCAATGCCAGGGTTGTAGAGACTGTTATAGTCAACGTAGATAACGCCGGTATGCCAGGATCGCTTCTTGGCATAACACTGGTATGATCGCGCCCTAGGTATTACCTGATGCTTCCCACATTTTTCTGATATCGCATGCTAAAATAAGAGAAAATATCAAGGATATATTGGTTCAAGAACAGTATTTGCACCAGTATTGTAGGAAGTGTCCCGCACCCCTGCGTTGGACCTCGGAACTCTGCACTGTGTGGAACTGTGGCCGAAGTGACCCTAGAACTGCGCTTTCAAAAAAACGGAACTACGCTTTGGGCTCAATTTGCATCGTTACAAATTCATAGCCACCCCCATGTGCTGAATTATTCTCCTGATGAGATGGGTAAAGGGGTCTTTGTATCTCCGGCTAGTGCAGATCCTTCCAAAGTATATGTGAATCTTTCACAGGCTCTTTGGCACCCGTCTGATTTGTCTGTTAGACCAATCATGCTCAGCAAGAAAAGTGATAAGGCTATTGAACATGTTCTTGATGTACGCATGCTTCCATTTGATGCTCTCTCTGCTTCTGACTTCTTGAAACTCTCATCAGATCAGATAGAAGCATTTATTAGTCGTATCGTTACCAATGTCAATGGCAACACAGCGCTCGGTGAAAAGAAGAATGCCCTTAGATACCTGGAGACCCTAAGCAGCAATGTTGACGCAGCCAATATTTTAATCAAAGGTCCAGTAATGCCAATGCTTGTTAAGATGCTGAGGATATCAAAAGTTTCTACTTTGCGTGTTCAGCTTGTTTGTGTGATGGGTTTGTTGATTCGACATGCAACTCTTATTGAAGACGAAGTGGCGAGTACTGGAATAATATCAGTGCTAACTGATGGTCTTCGAGATAAGCAGGAAAAGGTGAGGATGATGCAACTCAGCTATATGCATTGAAAACAATTGAAAATATTGCTAGCCAAGGTGGTGATTGGGTTGTACGCTGCTCAACGTCCTGCAGATTTTGCAGATGAGATTCAGGGTGTTGCTCCAGCAGAGGTGGATGCACTGCTTTGGCAATCTACGCTGTGGGATTCGCACTGTGGAATAGCGATGGACACATCCAATGAGTGTGAACGATATATTTCCACAGAGCGTCTGATCCTACCTGATCACCACACGACCATGGCGTTTCAGATTACATTCCACGTTTCCACCATCAACTAAGTTTAGGTCCTTTCAATTTCCTCAAGCGCCAGAAAGCGTTATGTCAGTTATGTCAGGACAGAGGCAGAGCAGCGCTGGACGGACAGAGGCAGTGGTCAGAACAGTGCTCAAACGTTTCAATGTCAGGTCAGGATGACAGCGCAACAGAAGAGCAGGGCGCAGGTTTTATAAATGGTATATGGCAAACAGAGAAACAGATGTGCAGTGCGGCAGAGGTCAGGTAACGCAGAACTGACATATATAGAGACCACAAAAACAAGTGGCTCAAATTGGAGCAAGACCAGCAATCGCCTGCTCTGATACCATGTTAAACACACATGGACGGCTAGAGATATAAAAGATAAATCATGTGAGTGCAATTTTATTAACAAGAGATTTACATTTATAGTACATTATGTGACCGTTGGGATTCACATCCCAAGGTCTCTTGGACTGCTTTTGTCCATTCGACTTCCACACTAACCCATTTAGGATTAGGTGTCCAACAGTAATCTTCTTAAGTAAAAAAATCTTCAAAGAAAAAATACCTGTGTACTTGTCAAAATATTGGAGTCCACCAAAAGGGTTCCAAGTCTTCAAATTTCAAGAAGAAATATCCGTCTCAAAAACTCTAGGGCATGCTCCGACCATGCACTCTAAGTTTGCTCCGCGTGTTTGTCTATTTGCAAAATTCTTCGGTATGTTGTTGGTTCTTCTCTCCGCCACATGGACTGGTTTTCAATCACAGTGTAGCATCAAGGATCATGGACGTCTTTGCCCTATTATTTTCTCTCTTGCAAATATTTTCCACATTTAAAAACTTTTGATTTCCGAAAATATAAAACCCTTCCTCCACCAAAAGGTTTGGGCACTTTCATGCGAGAGATGCTTATACTTAATTTTTTATTTCAATGTGTATTTAACAGCATGCAGATGAGGGATGTAACTTTTTTTTAGCATAGGGGATTTAGATTTTTTTCAGTACGAAAAAAGCGCTATTTATATTAATATCAAAGAGAAATTTACAATAATTACAAATAGTCTGGCAAACCTTGTCAATCAGAAATAGTAATGAGACACAGTGAGCATCCTATAATAACACTATGAGTCATCTTCCCCAAAACCATTTGAAGGAAGAAATAGTGATGGCTAAATGTGGAAGTTGTGTGATATAGTAACAGTAAAAGGTAGAATACAGCCCATTATTTTGAGCGAAAATATAACCCTGTTGAAAAAGAAAAAGATATTCACCATTTGCGTAGGAGAAGCTCCACTTCGCAAAGGACACTGTGAAATGCCTAGTGGCCAAGCAGAGATAGTCATCAACAGAAGAGAAAAGAAGATAATGTGTTCAGAATTATGTTCCTGGAAGGAGAAAGTCTTCCATATTGTAGGTGATGTTTTCCAAAAGAATATCCATATGCCATTTGCCTGGTTCTTTGGATAGACCTTCCTTTGATAGTCTGTCAGCTTGCTCATTTTGGGATCTGTCAACATGTTGTTTAGAGAAACCATTTTGTGCTTGCCAGAATATCTCAATTCTCTTCATCCATCCTATTAGCAAAAGATTATTTATGGAAATGTTCCCTAAGACATGGTCAATTATAATTTTAGAGTCTCCATAAATATGTAATACAGGGATGTTTAGAAAATTGCAGAAACATAAGAGGCCAGAGAGTGCCATTGCCTCTGCTTTGTTGTTGGTACCTTCCCCTCCATTCCAGTACAGGTTATATTTCAGATGTTCATTCATGTAAATACAAACACCACAAGCACATATACCTTTTTGTGCTACACCATCAAAACAACCCATTGGGTATTCTAACAAAAAAAAATTGTGTCCACGAGGCTTATCACTTAGTTGTTTGAGTTGTGGTATGTAGACATTGTAATATGAGATAACCTTCTAAGTTATTTGTTGAAACACTTCCTTTTTGTCTTGGAACAAAAAATTGTTCCTCCATTTCTAAATTGTCCATATGACTATTTGGGGGATAGATCTCCAAGAAGCCTTCTGCACACTCCACCATTCGAGTGAGTCCTTTATGGAAGAATGCATTATAAAACTGAAACCAAATAAATTTGATAAGTTTTTCCATACCTGAGAGGTGAGATTGCATTGTAGGAAGATATGCTCATTATTTTCAGTTTCAGTTTTGCAAATTGAACAGATGCCTGGCCCTTGCCACTACCTCTTCTGCAGATTCTCCCATATGAGGTTTTTATTATGAAAAACTAACAAAGAGAAAATTATGATTTTGCTTGGAACCCCTGTTTTCCATAAGGCAGTGGGAAATTGGCGAACTGTTTGGGGAGGTTGTAAATTGGATATGGTTAAATAGGTATCAACAACGCTTATACTACTTATCCTCCTTTTCCCCTTCCATGTGAGATAGTCATGTGGCTCTGTACAACAGATTCCAGTATTTTTTATGTTTGTCAATATCTTGTTCCATTGTAAGGCCAACTGTCCTTGTAGACCCATAACTTGTACTTCTTTCCATATAGGAAAAGGTCCCTACCAGCCCTCAATGACCTATCCCCAAACAAAGATGCCCGCTCGTTGAAGGACATTTATAATTTCCTGAGGAACAGAGAAATCCTTCCCAGCTCCAAAAATTGGATCCAAATCAATGAATATTCTATTCCCATTCTGGAAGCTCCATGAGAAATTTTGTAAGAAGAAAGATTGTATTTTTCGGAAAATTTTGCCAGATAGCAGATCCTTGAATGGATCCAATAGTGCCTTTCCTATACCAGAAAGTAAAGTCTTTGTTTCCCAGATAAAAAAAAATTATGGACATACTCCAGGTGCCTTTCCCATATAGGCCTCTCCATAAGGATTTACATAATAAGTTTATTCCAAATTTACAAAGATCCATAATCTCCCAACCTCCCAGTTCCTTTGGAAGAGTAATATTAGAAAGTTTGGTTAAATGAAATTTCTTCTTTTCATTGCAGCCTCCCCAAATGAAATTCGTTGTAAGTCGATTTAGCATGTTAATAATGCTAGCTGGTATATAAAAAATATGAGCCCAATATATAGTTAGTTGTGCTAACACTGCTTGGGCCAGTATAGCTCTTCCTCCCATCGACAAGCACTTGCATTCCCATCCAGAGATTCTTTTATAGTAACGTTCAATGACCCATTGCCAGTCCGCTCTGGTGTAACTGGAGGGTTTAAGATGGTATCCAAGATACTTCAGATTCTTTTATAGTAACGTTCAATGACCCATTACCAGTCTGCTCTGGTGTAACTGGAGGGTTTAAGATGGTATCCAAGATACTTCATTCCCTCTTGTATAGGAGTTGCTTTTATGTTATACAAACCTGCAATGTAATCAATGATTTCCCTGTCACACATTCCATGAAAGATAATAGATTTTCTTTCATTAATTTGTAGACCTGTATCCATTGTGAATTTCTTTAGGGTGTTATAAAGACATATCCAGGTGAAACGACAGAGCATTCTCAGAATCAGAATGTCATCAACAAAAAGGTTGTGAGATATGCTGTTATGTTTGCTAATACTCAGGGGCTGGAAGTGTCCCTCTGTAACAGCTCTTTTCATATGCAGGCTTAGGCAATCCATTGCTAGGATAAACAATAACGGGATAGGGAGCATTCCTGCCTCAATCCTCTAGCAGCACAGAAGTAATTTGTAGGGTATCCATTAATAAGAATGGAAAAATTTACCTTTTCAACACAAGCCATAATCCAGTTTGTATTGTTGGGTCTGAGGCCAATTTTGGTAAGAACACATCTTAAAAAACCCCAATCTAGGCAGCCATATGCCTTCTTTAAATCTATTTGAAGAATGGTTGCTTCAAGTTTTTTTGTGGGGATGGAATGCAAACTTTCCTGTGTGTTTGCAACAGCATCATGAATAAGTCTATCTTTTAGGAATCCATGTTGTTCGTGAGAGATATAATGCGAGAGAGTGTCTCGAATTTTACCAGCAATGATCTTAGATAATTTTATAGATTGAGTTGCACAAGGATATTGGTCTAAAATCCGAGAAGGTATTGGCTTTTTTTTTTGGGATGAGGGCAATGTAGGTTGATCATATATATTGATGGATATTACCCGACATTCTGGATTCCGCAACCATATTCAGAAGATCCTTCTTTACTAGATCAAAAAAGTGTAGGAAGAATTCAATTGTCCATCCATCCGGACCTGGACATTTATCTTTCTTGAAAGATTTCATTACTTTCAAAAGTTCTTCTTCGGAAACAAGTTTGTATAGTTCTTCATTTTGTTCATGTCTGAACATTGTAGGGAATGGATCAATTCCCCAGATGATATCTTCAGCCATTATGTTCACATTCCTGCTGTAAGATTCCTGGAAGTGCTTTACAGCCGCATTGCAAATGTCTTCCTGAGTTTGAAAAGTTTTCCCCTCCTCATCCCTGATCTCCCAGATTGTGTTAATGTTCCTCCGATGGTTTTCATATCGGTGGAAGAATTTGGTATTACGATCTCCTTCATTTAGCCATATAGCCCTGCTTTTTAGTCTCCATGTGGCTTCTTCAATAGGCAGTAACTTTTGTTTCTCAAATTCTAGTTCTTTTATATGGAGCCGAAACTTTAAGGGAAGACATTGAGCTGTCATCCTTGAGAAAATTCTATCCAGTTCCATCTGAATGTCTTCTAGTGCTTTTCTATTCGATTTTTGCTTCTAAATTTGCCAGGGCTTTACTACTTTCCAAAGGGAAGTTAGATTGTCAAGGAGATGCTGTGAAGGGGAGGTGCTGGTGGGAGAAGTGTGGCAATCCCAGGTTTCCTGAACAAATTCATTGAACTCTGGGTCATCCAACCAAGTCCTATTGAATTTGAAAGGAAATACCTTTCGGATTTCAGTGTTCCTCCATTGCAATGAGATGGGTCTGTGATCCGAAGTGAAATTATTAATGATTTCCGTACCCAAATGACCCAGACGTTCTAACAACCTTTCATGTAGTAAAAAACGATTCAATCGTTTGGCCAGATAAGTAGAACCAGATCTTCCATTGTCCCACAAGAGGGCAATTTTTGTAGGGTAGACATCTACAAAATTATAAATGAGTAGGGCATCTTGCAGACGACCAGCCAGAGGATCCACCTTCCTACCGTGACCCCAAACTTCATCATAGCTTAAAGTACAGTTTAAATCTCCCACAATCATTAAGGATTGTCCAATTCCATTATCTCACACGAGAGAAACCGATTCCAGAAAACGAGACGGTCCTTGTAAGGGGCATATACATTAAGAATGTGGATGAGACCAGGAGTGCCGCGAAAACTAGTTTCAAGCAAAATGTCAGAAAAACATCTGAAAGCCTTGATCGAGACCCAGGATGGATCCCATAAAGCAACCAGACCCCCAGAGAGGCCAATGGAATCAGTTGTTGTGATATGCCAGCTCGGAAACACTTTCCTAAAATATGAGACAACTTATGTTCACTTATGCATTATTTCCTGTATGAGGATGAGATTAGGATATAAGGAAAGGAACAAATCTTTGAGAGCTATAAATTTTGGGTCCGCTCCCAGCCCCTTGATATTGATTACCAAGATGCGAGTCATGGAGTAGGATCAACGGGCTACCTTGCTCTAAGAGTCCCATGAGAAGAAAGATCTGTAATAGGAATGTCAATAAGGAACCGGTCCATTGATGTGGTGTGGGAGATATTAGAATTTCTTCCGTGGAAATGCCTGCTACCCCTATTCTGCTTCCGCCTAACAGTTATATTACCAGCTAAAGTTGGGCTGATGTGTGGGGAGCTAGGTGAACAAGGTTTATGAATAGTGTGAGTTTGCAAGTCCAGAGTATTTTTTTAAGAGAAAATCCAGGTCGCTTCCCACAGAGTTAGGAGAAGTAGAAACGGGCGAGTTTGGAGGGGTAACAAAAAGGCAAGGTTCTTTGACTTTTATTTTGCAAGATGCCATAGTGGGGAAAGAAGTAGGTGAGGGTACGTAAGTGATGTGCGATGATGACGAGATGTTGTTGAAAGGGTGAGAGAAAGGTAAAGGGGTGGGAATTTCCTGACATGGGATAAGTTCAGGTGGGGGAGGGGAGCTAGGGTGTGCTGGACAACGCAAGAATGGAGACATAGACTTTCGGGAGTTGTAAGGCGAAGATGGAACAGGTATAGGAGATATACCCCTAGAACCTTCAAAAGGAGAATTTTGTGGAAAAGTACAGTGAGAGTTACCTGGATGTGTCGCTTTATGACATGATGCCATCCTTTGACCCATATTTCCAGTCTATTCCTTCTCGGAAAATGCCTGCTTTGATTTGTTTAGGAATTTTCTTCCCTATAGGCGGTCGCCCGAACGAAATAGGCACTAGTCTTGTAGATGACCTATTCTATGGCAGGTTGAACAGCGAAAAGGTACCCCCCAAAAGTCCAGCCTCTGATAGAGATTAATGTCCCCCCAAATGGAGATTAATGTGATCAGGGAAACCGCCACGGTATTCTTTCTCAATTAAGATCCAAGCAACTCTCTTGTCCTTTGCACCGAGACATTTCAGGTCCACGTAAGCAAATTTGCCAATGGCGTTTCCGATATCAGTTAGTGCATCCTTTGTCCATAATTCTATTGGTAGACTAGGTAATTTGACCCATATGAGCTTATTGGTAGGGGTATTATGCAGGGGATTATATCCAATGTACCAGTTATGTAGGGCGAGGAAACTTTTGCCATGCACCCAGGGAATGGACCTAATAGACTCAAGATCCTCCATACTAAGGAAATGGAAACTGTACCAATTTTTTATGAGCCTAACGATCGTGGGGAAGTATCCTAGCAAAGACTTCCACTTCGTTCCCAGCAAAATCCTCATTTCGAAATCCTCCATATCTGAGAAATACCAGTGGCCAACTAATGCACATTTCTGCAGGCTAATAATTCGGCCCACAAGTGTGGCACTGTCAAGATTGATAACAGGTGGAGGCAAGATGGGTTATGGGACGTTGTCTATGTTTTCGATGATGAAGCTCATGCTCGCCACCCAGAGTTGGTAGTGTCGCAAGGCGTGGAGAGGATATATTAAATTCACCTAACTTGGATTTCCAAGCATCTGGGTGGCGTGATCTAGCATGGAGCATTTCCGCATCAATTGTTGCACGGACTGAAGCAGATGAGGCAGACACGTCGAACTCAATTTCCATCGTGGCCCCAGACATGAGCGTGTCCAGGGTGGGAGTCACGAGGATTGTCAATAAGTGGATCCAGGAAAAAGGCATCGACAGACCTAGAGATGAATGAATTAGATCCGGGTGTAAGGTAACATGTGTTGGCAGATTAAACTGACATGGTTAATTTCGGAAAGGATGCCGCCCCGTCCACGAGGGAAATGTTTGAAAGAACATTTAAATTTCCAATAGATCTTTCCTAATATGATACTTAAAGACCACCGTCATAGTAGAAGACCTAAAGTGGATACGAAAACAAATGAACTTTCCACCCTACAACATTCCTGATGGGGAATGTGTGATGTCAGAGAACAGTATGGGGATGTAAAAAGAGTGACATGGGTCGAAGACTTTTGGCGGTGTCAGTGTGGGGAAATAGGAAGATGACGTGAGCCTACCATGTGGCCGGTGTCATCCAACACGCGCTCACCCGCCCGCCTAGAATGTAGAGAAGAACCGCCACCTGAGAAGTATTTCCGGTTACTGGAAAAACCAGGAAAAACATGCATAGCGGAAATGGAGTCAGAGATGAATTCTGGTGTAGCAATGCGATAGTAAAGGGAAAAGATGCTGAAGATGGAGTTATTACAGGATTTAATCAGGACACTCTTTTAAACTTATAATGGTAATAGTATGGTCTACGACGACAGAGAAAAAGCCATGGGAAGGGTTAATATAAAAAAAGACCCGGAAGATTATGCAGCATTCATAACGTTCTCTGTATTTCTTCCTTTTTAAAACACAATGCAACAGCAATAACACCCTTTGCAATTACACCAAAACTTCCCTATCCTGAACCTGAATCCTATGCATGGACGGAAAATAATACAAATATCTGATAGCCAACACCAAAAATGGTGGTACATAGACGGTTCGAGCACAGGAAATATAGGACAGGTGAACTTTTTGATATCTATACAGAAAGGCATGTATCCTAAGAATATTGTAGAATTGACAATAAACTGTTGATGCCAGAAACCGGGAAAAAACCAGAATGGGTGCTAATGACAGTATGGTTGCTTATATATTTGAAAAGATATCGAGTGGAGACCCGGCATACCTTACATCAAGTCGCCATAAACAATTTTGTTCATCCTGGCCGTTTCCTCCGAGGAGCCGTTTGTCGTGCTCCTTCTGTAACCCAGCCGGTCCTCAGTTTTTTCTCCCTCCACCCTTTCCGCCTTGTACTGAGAGGGTCTGTTCCCTTCCAGTGTTTCCGTGTGTCTTTGAGGCAAGAAGGTTTACGCAGCAGCATACAAGGACAAGACGAGTTCTTATTCGGTCACGCCTCGCCGAGTACACGATAACGCAGACTTAACACCCGTCATTAAGACAAAACCTCCTTTGTTCTGTGTATCCGTGGTTCAATTATGTCTATCCCTCTCAGAACATTCTCTTGCTATAATCCAGGAGTCTTTAACAGTGAGTCTCACCCAAAATATAAAACTTCCCTCCGTGTCCTGTTTATGCCCTTTCCTCACAGTGATTTTTCCTTAACACACTTTCCTCCGACAACTGTGAGAATACTGCCCCCCTTACTGTACTCCGTTATGCCGAGAGACGAAAAGGATTCATAGCTGATGATAACTGTGAACTGTATTCACCGTCAAGCGAGGGTTATGAGCATGCATCCCTAGCCGAGGACACTAATAAGGTTTTATGATTGAACAATGTAATACATTCCATTGCTCTTTTTCTTTTTTCATTAAAAATTATTCAGATAGGTTTTCTACTTTGAAATTGGCTAAAGGGTTTTATGATTGAAGAATGTAGTACATTTAATTGTGTTTTTTCTTTTTCTCTTTGATTTTTAATTTTTATTATTATATCTAGTAATCATGGTATTATTATATCCGGATGCGGGTGATTACCAAAGTCATTAAAATGATGAGACGGCAGGGTGGCGAACGGGCTGGCCACATGGCCCCCTGCAACTTCCCCATGCCAATCTGAATTGCATTCAAGACACCTTGCACGCGCCATTTAATGAATGCTTAGGCCGAGACAAAACCAAATCACACATAACAATGGAGCCTGCAAACTACTCTGTAATTCCTCCCCCCTAATTCATTGTGTTTGTCCTTCGCAGGCTGGAGAGCCTAATGTGCGCACTGTAATAGGTAGTCGATGTTGGTTGTTAAGTTGCATTGATCTGGGCAATGGATTCCACCATTCCCATGCCCGTCTCTGCAACCTAGCTCAGGTCCACACTTCCTCTGTCAATTCCCCGCGCAGTTCCTCCACCGTCCCCACTACTACTACCCCTATTTCTAACCCCACCATGGTTTGCCACCATATGCAAAGTAGGAGAGGTGGCACTAGAGGTGGGAGCTCTTGCTCACCTGCAATATCCAGCCCCGACTCAGTTTCTCTTGCTTCCTCAGTCGACAACCCCAATCCGCCTAGTTTCACTAGGCGTTACCTAGACACCCGTAGTGGAAGAGGAAGAGCCTAGCTCCATGGCACAAGAAGAGAAGATGCGGCGGTTCGCACTGCTAATTTCCCCCTACCTCTGCATCTTGTTCCCCATACCACGCAATTTTGATTTCGTAGCTCCCTGAATCGCCCCGTAATCATTGCCACTGTTACAATTACTTTTACAGAAGAAACTGAGCCGCCAGCTCCTTTGGTTGAACACACTGATGAGCCGAACGGAGCAAAACCAAGCAACAAGAGTGAGTGCAACCCTGGTGAATAGCGAGTAGATGAAGATAGAGCCACCCTGCATGGTAAAGCGGTGGTTGGCAGTCAGCACGTTGAGGAAGGTAAGCTTAGTAACACGCAGGCATCAGGTAGTCGTCGTGGAGACACATCACGAGTGCGTGTGGGTGCATGCAACATTAAGGGAGACCATCCAGCACATGGTCGTGGTACTTCGGACGAGGATGACAATTCGGACAAGTATGCGTGCTCAATTGTGGAGGAACCAGCCCCGGACAATTGCAGCGAGGTGTCGAGTTTGCCAGGTGGATGTTTCATCTTGTTGACTAGGCAGTTTTGGTTAAGTTTGTGTGTTTCCTAGTTAGGACTCTACTATGTCTAAAATGTTTCTGTTGTTTTGTGATCAAACTGGTAAACCCTGCGAGGGCTATTTTTGGACTTATGCTTTCTTGGACTGGTTTCCCCTCTATTGGGGCAGTCAAAGCTAGACAATCTTACTATGTGATGAATGATGCTCAGAACTTCTGAGGTTGGGCCTCACTGTAACTCCTTTTTTGTATCATATCAATAGATTAAACTTAGTTAGAAAAAAAAAAATAATGGTATTATTATATGTAGTAATCATGGTATTATCTATTGGATTTTTTTTTTTTTAAATAGTGAGGTATTATTTTGATTTTTATCAAAAGTTTGTGTAGTTTTGAATAGTTTAATATTATAAATTGAATTTTAATAAGATCATAATGCTCTGCGCGCGCCTGAACGGAGCCGCCTGACCTGCGCGCGCCTGAACCTTCCTGCAGCGGCGCCTCAGCATGGACCCTCCTGATCCTCCTTGCGGGGATCCGGATCTGCAACGGGCCTTCTCTAACTTGGTAAGATCTCTTCCCCCGCAACGAACCCGACCAGCAGCAACAAAGTTCGTAAAGAAGCTCGATGTATTACAGGAAGTTCAACTGCCGCCTACAATCCCTCGCATGGCAACCCTTTCTCTCGCAGAGAAAGGACTCATTGGGCAGTTCACAGGACTTTGGCCGTCGCCTAAAACAGTGCAAAGATGGGTTGAAAGAAACTGGTCGGACAAGACTCAGGGCAAAATATCTATTAGATTCTATGGCAGAAGATACTTCACATTTCATTTTGAGACAAAGGAGGACAAAGATCTAATATTCAGGAATGGACCATATTTTATGGATTCCAGGGGCCTCTACCTCAACAAATGGACCCCGGATTTTGATCCAGAACTAGACATCCCGAATGTTGTTCCAGTTTGGGTTCGGTTGCCCCATATCCCTCTTCACTGTTGGGGGGATGAATCCGTCAAAGCAATAGGTAACGCAGTGGGAAAATACATAGATCGCAGTGAACCCAAAGACAACATGCAGGCGTGCGCGAGGATCTGTGTAGAAGTTGATTTAGGCCGAGGTCTTCCGGAGGCGATCAAGTTGAAAGTTGATGATTGGAGCCATATCCAGCAACTAGACTATGAATAGATACCCTTCAAATGCAAGGTATGTCACGAATATGGACACTTTGCAAATAGATGTACAAAAATTGTCAATGTTGATAACAATGAGCAGGAAGGCCAATGGGAACCTGTGAAAAAGAAAAAGTCAGCAGCTTCTCATAAATCTCCTCCGGAAACTGATGTCTCTGGAACCTCCAACCATCGACCCCCAACTCCTCCCTCTCTGACTCCTGATCCTCCAATCCCCCCTTCTTCCAACCCTTTTTTGATCCTTTCTGAGACTGAGTCTGGCCCGGACTTGCATTCCTCTGAACCCCCTCCCCAATCTTCTTCCCCCTCCTTGCAACCCCCACCTGATCCACCCTCTTCGAGAACTACCAGAAATTCTTCAAAGGACCATGGAGCACCAAGCGATGTTCAGAAAAAACCAGGACCTGGAAGAAAAACAGCTAAACAGCAAAGGGATGAAAATGCACAAAAGGATATAACTCTAGGCACACAAACTCCAATAGAGAGCTTTATTCTTGGGTCCCAGGAAAAAGAAAAAAGCAGTAAGGGACATGAGAGGCGAGCACCTCTCCACACATCAGGTAACTCATGATGAAAATTATGTCTTGGAACAGCAGGGGATTAGGGCACCCCTTAAAGCTAGTTGCCCTTAAGGATCTAATACATAGCGAGAATCCTGAAATCATGCTCATACAGGAAACAAAGCAAGATCAAAGTGAAATGAGCAAAGTAATTAGTCAGCAGAAGCGATTTGGTGGAAGCATAAGTGAGGCAAGAGGAGCTTCAGGTGACATAGCAACTTTATGGGACAGTGACAAATGGATGTGCAGCTCTACTAACAGTCAGCAAAGCTGGATCCGAACCGCTCTTGAAAGTAGAACTGGAGGCCAATCAGTAACTGTGTACAATGTGTACGCCCCAAATCAATACAGAGAAAAAGAGATCTGCTGGGACACCTTGACAGCAAGCATAGAAATGGATCATAACACTAATCTCATTGTAGCAGGAGATTTTAACCTGGTGTTACACGCAAATGAAAAAAGAGGAGGTAATTTCACTTCTGATCCTTTCAGAAGCCGATTGGAGGCCATACTTCAGGATCATGATCTAGTTGATATCAGACCCAAAAATTGTAGATATACCTGGAGCAACAGACGTATTGGCACCAACAACATCATGGAACGGCTTGATCGTTTTCTTGTCAGCATAGATTACCTCTCCACTTTTTCAATAGGGTACTCAAGCATCCTCAATATGTCGGCCTCTGATCACTATCTGATAACACTAAATCTCCAAAACCACTGTCCTCTCGGGCCCATCCCCTTCAAGTACACCGCAGTATGGAATCAGACTCCAGCTGCAAAAGAAGTGGTGCAAGCGGCTTGGATTCATCATGTAGAGGGATCTCCGACTCATATCTGGGAGACAAAATTGAAAAGAGTAAGGCAGGATTTAAAGAATTGGGCAAAGAGTAATTATCAAGAGCCTGAGAAGAATAAAAAGAAAATCAAGCAAGAGCTGGAGGAGGTGCAACAGAGAATCGAAACGCAAGGGCTATCCCAACAGAACAAGGAACAAGAAGGCAAACTCTATGCTCAACTGAGCCAAATCCTCAGGGAGGAAGAAACAAAGTGGAGATTGAAATCGAGGCAGCTTTGGCTGCAGGAAGGAGATAAAAATACTGCATACTTTCATAACCAAGCTACAGTGAGAAAGCTTAGAAACACAGTGAGCGCTATAATGGATGATGAAAGAAATCGTTCTAGCACCCAGGAGTCAATAAAAGAGGCAGCCACCAAGCACTTCAGTAAGTTATTGACTGAAGACAAAGGCGCAGAGAACTACTCAAGCATGCTCCAGTATATGCCTAAAAGAGTTACACAAGAGATGAACAACAAACTCATGAAAGAAGTAGAAGAGGAGGAAGTCAAGGCAGCCATCTGGAGTTTACACCCAGACAAGGCTCCAGGACCGGATGGGTTCCCCATTAGCTTCTATCGGGAATACTGGACAATGATAAAGAGAGATCTCTTAAAGATGATTCGTTGGGTAATCAATAAAGGTAAAATGGGAGGATTTACTAATTCCACTTATCTTGCCTTGATTCCGAAAGAAAATCGCCCTTCCTCCTTCTCGAGATTTCGACCAATTTCATTATGTAACTCAGCTTATAAAATCATCTCAAAAATCTTAGCAACCCAGCTTAAACCCCTTCTCCCTTCTGTGATCTCTGAAAACCAAGGAGGATTCCTCCCAAACAGGCATATATCAGACTCTATTCTTCTTGTACAAGA
>APFE031568297.1:5034-25602 GCA_000404065.3 Pinus taeda | reverse complement strand
GGCCTGCACCCAGTGTTCAATGTGGACCGCCTTCGGCCATACTTTCCACCATTGCTAGACACATCCGACATTGCAAAATAGCTCCAACCCACAGAATCAAATCCAGATTGCACGGAACAAGCTGCAACTGATCAGATCATGGACACACAGATCAAGAACACTCGCCAACAGAATATCCAACTATACCGAGTTGTCAAAGCAGGCCAACTCCTTCAGCAGGGCAAGTGGTTCACCAGGAAACAGGTTCAGCAGAAGTTTCCTCATCTCATGGGGGAGCTCAACGCAATGGGGACCATTGCTTCCTAAGGGGGGAGGAATGATCCAGGTGGATATTGGTGGCCACCTGCCAAGTCCACATGGACCCCCACCATTGTCTTTCTCAGCATTTTCAGTTTCCTTAATTGTAGCACAACTTACTATTTTTAGCAGTTTTTCGGGTCCTGAACTTCCGGAGCCGTTTTGAGGCCCTAAACGACGTTTTTTGGGATCCCAGGGGCAACACGGGTCCATGGAACATGGAATTGTGTTGGTTTCCAACAATGATAGTGCTCGAATAGATCTTTCTAATGAGCTATTGTACGCGTCAAACGGAGATCATATGCTAAAGTTACGACCCCGGGAAGTTGATGTACCAACTTACCCCCAAACGGGGCCCACAGTTTGGCGTTTCATCTCCTAGGGTTAGGTTTTGGAATGTGAAGGGGTTTTTCATTGTTTCTCAACAATAAATAGGCCTTCGAGCCTCATTGTAACACAGTTCAGAGGCATGTAGCCATCACATCTCTTCTCAGAGATAAGCTACCATCGCCCTAGCTAGTTTATTTCCATTTCTAATTCTAAGCATGTTTCAGTATTTTCCATTAATGAAATGAAGTATTATTTCCGCTGCATCTTTGTGTATATGGTTATCTCTGTAATTTGTTGCGTTCCTATTTAAATCCAGAAATCCGGATCATTGAAATAGCAAAACATTCCCAGATTGACATATTAATGTGAGGTAACTAGAGGTGAAAGAGACCCTTTTTATAGCTCCACACAAACTAATCCTTAGAATCCTTTTTATCAATTAGGCCTTTATTTTCTTCATTTTCCTCCTCACATGCAACATGTGACCTTTCACCTTCCTTTTCCCCTAACTTCCATTATTTTCATAAATAAATGTGCCAAAAATGTCATTTTTCCTTTCCAAATCCATATCCATTTCCTTTGGCAATTTCCTTAGCCATAATAAACCAAATAAAACAAACACTAAGATGGTTTGCCCAGTCCCATCGATTGTGGTTATTATTTTTTCCTTTATTAAGTTTTATTACATGGAGTTTTCACCTGGGCTATTGCAGAACCCTCCCCCTTGGGGGACACCATCCTCAGTGTTCAACCACACCTATACCTTAGCAAAACTGTTGAAAAGAAAACATATTGCCCATGGAGATTTATAGCATAGCTTGATGCAGTATTTATAATGATCACCCTATTGAAAAGAAAACCAACATGACAACATGACAAACATAACATCATAATGACATGGCACCCATATCGCTTATTGGAGCTTTATAACATAGCTCATGGCGGTATTACATCCATATACATATGTACATATATCAAAAAATCACCCAAACATATGCCAAAACATATACCAAACATCATACCAAAACTACTTTGCCTCAGCCGACAAAAAATGAAGGATACATAGCTTGCATTAGATCTACCATCTCCCATGTAGCTTCATCAAGCCCAAAGTTCTTCCATTGCAATTTAACCTACTCGGTTTCTTGGTTCTGGAGCATGAGCACCTTTTTCTACAATATACACTGAGGCCCCGACCATAATTCTCCATTTGGCTCCACCTACATTATAGACCGGTCAATCACATGATCAACATCTTTAACAAACTTCTTAAGTAATGACACATGGAAAACATCATGGAATTTCACTGTCGGTGGTAGTGCAATTCGATAGGCTACTGACCCAATCCTCTCAATGATCCTTAAAGGTCCACAAAACTAGGGTTCCATCTTGCTACATTATCCAATCTGCAAGGAGCTCTTTTTTGGTTTGATGTACAAGTACACCTATTCCCCAACCTAGAACTCCTTGAACAACCTGCTATGATCTACATAGCTCTTTTGCCTATCTTGTGTTGCTTTCAAATTCTTCTTGATTACCTACATTTCCTATTCCATTTCTGGAAACATGTTTGGTCTAATCAACACCTTGTTAACTGGATCACTCCAACTATTGGGAGTATTACAAATCCCCCCATACAATGCCTCAAAAAGACTCACACTCAGTGACTATTGGTACCCATTTTTGTAAGTGAACTCTACCAGTGGAAGTGTAACACCCTCCTCCCACATCCACCCAACTAACCATGCCAACTAGGGTAAACATGAGACGAGAGTCTACTATGATCAGATTTGACCTTCTAAGTGACCTTAAGGAAGTGGAATCGATGAAACATCACACACAAACATCCAACATCATCAACATAACCTTCAAGAGACAAGTCAGCCACTCAGAAAACTTGTCCTTGGGTCCTACTATTGTTTGAGAAACTTAGGGTAGAGTAACAGTCCCAAGACAGTGCCCAAGCAAGTTATTCTCTAAACTAATGCTCTGTTTGCTAGCATTCTGGGATTTAAGCCACCTTTTCTAGCCTAGAGCCCGGGACACTGCCTAGAATGGAATGATCACTTAAAAATTGTAAGAATACAATGAAACAAGGATGCAAAATAAATAAGTTGAACAAGACCATAACCAAACCCCTACTAGCCATGACAAGCATTTCGTCAAACATATCATCAACATGTAACCTACAGGTGTAAACAACATAATTAAGTGTAGGGATATCATGCTTATTTGAGAATTTCCATGAACTATTGTTTTCTCCTGTCATTTGCTACCTCATAATTTATTAGATCATAGATACATTATCCATTTAGATACAAGTAAAAACATGTTGAGAGCCATACATAGTTGTTGTCATAAAAGATACATATAACCAGCATAATAGGAACATAAATACAATGGACATATCAACCATCAAAATCCATTTACACATCAGTACATTTTCACATGAAAATCATGGAAACGAATTCATCATTAAAAGATGCAATGAATCAACCGATGATGGGACTAACATGTTCCACTCGACCATAGATTGGCTGAGCTAAGTGTCTCTTCAGCCAATCACCCTTGTGTCATATTTCAAGCATGAATGTGGGACTCATAGAACACATTAAAAAACACCAATCAATGTCGATTCCACCGGAGTTCTCCGCCTACACCGTGAGGAATTTGAGTGCCTCCTAGTCTCTCAAGCCTTAACGTGCATCTGCAGTCCGATCCATGGATCACTAGGACCTACACCAAGACATACTCTCTAGTCTTTACCATGCATTCCATCCCAGAATTAGTAGGTGAAATAGAGAAAAAATCCACCTCTTGGCTTTACCGTATATCCCGCCATTCAATGACAAGGTTTCCTAGGCCCATCTAGGCACACAATCTGGGTTTACCGCAAACCACAATCCAATTCATGGGTCACTAGGCCAGTGGTTTCGTGCATACTCAGTCCGATTTAGGGACCAATACCACCATGTGTTTTTCAAGTCAGAGATCCACCCCACTCAACTTCGAATCCAATCTAGTCATCCCACACAAACCACACGAGAGAACCCATCTCATCAAAGTTATTGACAAATGGAAAGGATATGCTGAAAATATTGTCACACCGGGCAAAACCCAAGCCATGGTAGAAAAGAAACACTTGAAATCCCATGCATGCCAAATCTAGCAATGAAAATACACATGCAAGTTGATACCTGCAATGAGGCATGTTGTAGCTGCTTCATCTTGCCTTTCCATGCTTGATCTTTGCTTCCTCTTGTATTCTTTTCCTTTCTTGCTCCAATGCCAAAGTGCTCCAAGATACTCTAATTCTCCAAGAGTATGAGAGAGAGAGAGAGTAATGAGAGAGCTCCAAAGCCAAACTGACAAAAGGTTACACTGACCAAGCTTGCCAACTGATCCTCAGAAGTATTTTTATGAGGCCTCTAATTTCTTCATTTTCCATTATTTTCCTTCATTTTCCTCCTCACATGCAACATGTGACCTTTTACCTTCCTTTTCTCCTATTTTCCATTATTTTCATAAATAAATGTGCCAAAAATGCCTTTTTTCCTTTTAATTCCTTAGCCATTGCCTTTGCTAATTTCCTTAGCCATAAAAAATCAAATGAACACCCCTTAGGATGCCTTGCCCAACATTCATCTTGGAATAAGTGTCTCAGTCATTCGTGGTTATTGTTTATAACATTTATTACATGGAATTTTCACCATGGTTGTTACAGGAAGGTACTCTTCTCACTTTTGATGCTGATGCATCACGTACATCCTCAACATGTCCTCCAATATCCATTTGACCCTCTTAGTCTATCCATCTGTCTGGGGATGATAATTTCTGTTGAAGGCCAAATCTGTGCCCAAACCAGAAAACAACTCCTTCGAAAACTTGGAAGCTAAATTTTCATCCCTATCTAACACAATCTTCTTTGGAACTCCATGCAATCTGATCATGTCTATAATGAACATGTGTGCTACATCACTAGCTGAGAATGTAGACTTCACTGGAATGAAGTGCGCAACCTTTGTCAACCTATCCACAACAACCATGATGGAATCATGTTGTCTCACTCTCCTTAGAAATCCTATGATAAATTCCATGGAAATGGCCTCCCATTTTCATTATGGAATCACAATAGGTCGTAGTAATCCACCTGGATGCTTACACTGTGGCTTTACATGTTGACAATCCAAGCACCTAGCCACAAAATCTGCCACGTCTCTCCTTAATTTTTTCTAATAGTAAAACTTCTTCACTATTGTTAGTGTCTTCTGATAGCCTGGGTGATCTGAATATGGTTTTGCATGAAACTCCCTCAAGATCACCTTCTTGAGTTCACTATTATCCTACACATATATCCTATCTCTAAATCTAACCAATTCATCTATCGTGAGACAATAGTCCACATCCTCTGCACTTGCATCTGTACATGTAATTGTACAACTACCTATACTTGTACCACCACATGTACATGTACATGTACCACCGCATGTACCTATACTCTACTTCAACTTGTGTACAATCTCCATATACCTGACATCTTGCTGCCCTGTCTGCAAGATCCTATCCTATAGTATGTCCCATAGGAGTTGATAGCTATTAAGTGATTTACCTGTATCCATTTGCTAAGAGAATATGCCACCATGTTCTCATTTCCTTTGATGTACCTAATCTCGAAGTCAAACTCATTGATTGTGGCCAAATATCTAGCCTTCCTGGCATTCAGATTCAGTTGGTGAAATAGATATCACAAACCATTGTGATCACTCATCAATACAAACCTTCTGCCCAGAAGATAGTGCCTCCACATCTTCAATGTATGTATGATCACTACTAACTCAAGATCATGTGTTGGGTAGTTCTTCTCATGTTCATTTAGTTTCCGTGACTCATACCACACTACCTATCCTTCCTACATAAGGACTCCACCAAGTCCTCTCTTACAAGCGTCTATACATACTACAAACTCCTTATCCGGATCTGCAAACTTTAACATTGGTGCATGTGTCAACAACTGCTTAAGCTACTCAAAATTGGCCTCACACTCCTCTATCCATTCAAACTTCTTACCTTTCCTCTGCAATGATGTAATGGGATAAAAAATCCATGAGAAGTTCCTAATGAACCTCCTGTAATAACCTACTAACCCCATACAAAATCTCACTTCATCCACATTCCTAGGAGATGCCCACTCCATGATAGCTCTTATCTTTTTTCGATCATTGGAGACAACATGCCCCAACTAATGTACCTTGGTCTAAAAGAAACTACACTTGTTGATGTTAGCATACAACTGATTCTCTCCCAACAATATCAACACTGCTTCTAAATGCTCGACATGCTCTTCCTCATTTTTAAAATATACCGATATTCATCAATGAGCACAATAAAAAACTTATCCAAATAGGGACACAACACACTATTCATCAAGCACATAAATGTAGCTAGATCATTAGTCAAACCGAATGGAACTACAACAAACTCGTAATGCCCATACCTAGTCCAGAAAGTTATCTTGTAGACTCTCCTCCTCTTTAATGCGTACCTAATGATACCTGGATCTTAGATCAATCTTCGAGAACATTGTTTCTCCCTTCAACTGATCAAATAATCATCAATCCTCGACAATGGATACATGTTCTTGATTGTCACTTTGTTCAACTGCTTGTAGTCAATGCACACTCTGAGAGTACCATCCTTCTTCTTTACAAACAATATCGGTGCACCCCAAGGTGTTACACTTGGCCTAATGTATCCCTTTTCCAACATTTCATTCAACTACAACTTCAATTCTACCAACTCAGGTGTGCTCAATCTATAAGGTGCTTTTGATGTTGGAGTTGTCCCTCACACTAACTCAATAGAAAAGTCTACTTCCCTGTGAGATGTCAACTCTAAAATCTCTACGGGAAACACATCTTGAAATTGTTGAACTGGGTACCTGCTCAAAACATTTGCATCCTCTACTTCCTTACCTGTGTCACTAGAGATATGTACGACAAATAACACACACCCTTTACTGCAACTATGTTTGGCCTGCATAGTTGTCACCATCCTAACTGATGTGATTTTCTTCCCCTATAAGACTCTTGGTTCCCCATTTTCATCCATGCACTCAATGGATTTATCATAACAATCCACCTTGGTCCTATGAAGGTATAGCCAGTCCATACCCAATAGCATAGTAAATGATCCCAAAAAAAAATACATTCAGGTGTGTTGTGGTAGGCATACCATTCAAATCAAATGCACAATATCTTACCCAATGATGAACTCACTTCATCATATCTGTAGCCAACTGCACTAACCAATATTATGCACGCACTTCTTTATTCAAACCACACTTATCCACCAAGTCAGGACTAACATAACTATAATTAGATCAAGGGTCAATCAAAATAGAAACAACTTGATCACAAGTCTTATCGTCCATCTTAATGATAGATTCCTAATGGTCTGTCTATTTGTTATCCAGTTCTGCATAGATACGAGGAATGCTCTTACCAACATCCCCAACAGTCTGTGCCTCCTATGCACTATATATATGAGGCCTACCACGATGATTTTGTGGACAATCTCTCTTAAGGTGTTCCTTACTGCATGCCCAACACTCCAACCATCCACAACCATCACGTCTGTGTTTCTACTATGATCCATGTCCATGTCAAGCTGCATTGAACTTCTTTTGTGGTGCCACATTTTCTTTCTCTTCTGCATTCTGAGGCCTTATTCTTTTCGACTGCCATTCTCCCTTACCTTTATCCTTATCATTTCCTTTCCATACTTTCTTAGATTCATTCTTATGCTTTGATTGTTCATAGAAATGCTTCAATTTCCCAATAACTTGTTCAAGTGATTGAGACTCATCATACTTAATCCGATCTATAAATGCTAATGGAAAACCACTGAAAAATTGCTAAAATTTAGGCTTCTCATCTTTAATATACAGTACATACCTCAATAGCTGTATGAACTTAGTCATGTACTCTTCATCTGTCATTGACCCCATCTTTAGCTCATAGAATTATTTGGCCTTACTGTCTTAGTACCTTTCTGACAAATACTTCTTCCTGAAAATCCTCTTGAACTCATGCCAACTCAAGTCCTCTGTCCGGATGTCTCTGACCCACATCACATCTTCCCATCAAATATCTGCTTTACCTTTTAGGCTGAACATAGCAATTTTGGCCTTCAATTTTTATGTGTACTCATGCAACTCAAAGAAC
This sequence comes from Pinus taeda, assembly GCA_000404065.3. Classification (NCBI taxonomy): domain Eukaryota; kingdom Viridiplantae; phylum Streptophyta; class Pinopsida; order Pinales; family Pinaceae; genus Pinus; species Pinus taeda. The sequence continues at coordinate 17,752 of APFE031568297.1, read as the reverse complement.
TTGTTCGTCCCAAGTATCCAAGCCTCTGCATCTTTTGGTTTCTTCAAGTTTCCATCAAAAGTAGGTGGCTTTGCTTTCTTAAACTCATCTGGAAAGTATCCCCTATCACGCCTCCTGTAAGGAGGGTAACGATGATGATCATGATGCCTATTAGAACCAGAACCAGAAGAATACTTATATCCATCACCTCCCCTATCCATAATATCCAACAATCTACCATATATAACCATTTCATCTCGATGTGACCTATGACCACCATGAGACCTACTACCATATGCCCCATTAATTTTGTCCTCCTATCCATGGCTAATCCAAAATAGCCCTTGGTGCTGCAATTCTGACAAACTCTGAAGGAGTATTACATTAACCTCTACTTGTTTCTTTTGTGACTGTGATTTTTTCATTGTCCGCCTTACAACTCCTTATTTCTTCCTTCAAGATTCTCAATGTGTCTTCTAAATCAGAAGAGTTCCCAACACTATGTTTCTCATCTGATTCATAGGGAGAATCTTTGTAGTCTACCATCTTGCTAGCCATTTTGATCTCTTTCCTACAAGGCATACTATGTCAGCTAAACCAAATCACAATAAACCATTGTACCTTAGCAAAATTCAGGGAGGATATCTCGTATGCAAGATCAACCAATCAATTAAATACATGTACAAACATAATCATAACAACATATAGACATATAATACATAAGCATATAACCATGTAACCATCAATCTAACTAGAGTCTAGTCATCAATGCACGACCATATCAACTACACATACCATGAACTCATGCATGACAACGACAACCATACCAATGTACACTTATGATACACAAGCATAAACAACATGTAACCAATCATACACTCATGACGACACACTCCACAACAACAACATCCTCCTTCACATGGCAAAATCACTACAACCATGACCGACACCATGCATATGCAACAAGCACATAAACCACAAGGATGATTAACACACATTCAACCGACATGAATGCATGACCAACGCACACCACCCATTCAGTCCAAGGGGTGAACCATGCTCTGATACTACTCTGATACACCCTCCTCCCACATCTACCCATGTAACTGACCAACCGGGGTAAACATGTGACGATAGACTACTATGATGGGATTCAACCTCCTAGGTGACCTTAAGGAAGTGGAACCAACGGAAACACGCCATATAACCTTCCACATCAATAACATAACACCCAAGATCCATCCCAACCACTCAGGTAGCTATTCCTTGAGTCTAACTAAAGTTTTAGACCATTAAACTCTCGGGCGCTCCCTTTATATAGGCATGGATTCATCTAGATGGATCTGGATGCTCCCACAACATGGTATGCCAACATACAAGGACTTTTCTACCCAGTGTTGTGCCTACATCCACAGGATTTGAGCCACTTTTTCAGGCCTAGAGCCCAGGTCACTACCCAAAACTAAATGTCACCTTCATAATAGAAAGATAATACTGGAATGATGATACAAATGCAATTATTTGAATAAGGGCTTGACTGGACCCCTACTAACCATGATAGGCATTTCATAAAACATGTCAAAAATATGTAATCTACAAGTGTAAACAATAGACCTAAGCATAAGGGTCTCATACTTATCTGAGAATCATTAAGAAGTAGTGTTCCCTTATATCATTAGTTGCATTATCATTTATTAGATCAAAGATACATTGTTCATTAATTTACAAATCAAAACATGAGGAGAGCTGGGATGCAGAAAAGTGTTCCCTCTGCGGACAGAGGCAACCCCTCTAGCCCTAGAGTGGGTCTAGTCACAGCAAAGACAGATCAACAATTGATTTCCTTAAACAATCATCATTGGAGGCCTACCTCAATTGGTGGTTGATGAAGTTCCGTTGCACTGCTCCAGCTTCTGCTTCCTTCTCCTCAATGAGCGATCAACCTGAAACAATGCAAAGGAAATACAACAAAGCATGTAACCGAAAAACAACAATGATCTATTTACTCACAAAGTCAAGAAGTCATGAGCTATCAAGTAAATTACGTACAAGACATAGGAAAACATTATTGATTGTACTAATAATGAAATAAGAGCAAGCTTACAACCAAGTCTTGATGTCGCAAGCCTTCTCAGAGGATCCAACCAGTATGTTTCTCAAGCATTCACTCTTCAAGGATGGATCTCCCAACATACAATGTCTCTCTCTCAACTCATAAGCTTTAACACAAAGTTAAGGGCACTTCACAACCTTCCACAAGCTATCAACAATCTCACACTTGTCACACCCACACCAGCTATCCATCAAACCCAAAAGCACTAACAGCACTACTCAACCAAAGGAATTACTAACTAGATGATCACATCAAAGGTGAGTGCTTTAATAGGAGAAGGAGTCTCCATGAAATGTGGAAGAGAGAGCTCATCCTCAAGGAAGGTAGCACGAATGACGGAACTGCCATACCAGAGGAGGAAGGGTGTCACAAACTATGCCAACAACCATGTCTGGAGACATCCAGAAGGCTGACTGTTGGAATGAATTCGCCCAATCTGGATCGTCACGGGACACTCACTGATTACTACGAACAACATCGCGAGAGGCAATGCACGCAGACTCACTGTCACAAGACACAACCCATAACCTCGCGTCGAGTCTAGAAATCCGACCGTCACCAGAAACAGATGTACACCCACGACGAAGTTGCGATGGGATCGTTATTGACATGGGAACGTCACGTATATTAAGGTTCACTCATGACGAGGCATAAACTTAAGGAATAAGGGTCATTAGCAGCAACAGAGAGCATTTGCTTTATCTTCTTTCACCAGTGGGAAGATATGAACATGTTGATTTGACACATGACACAATAGAAGGACTGAAATGAGGATAGTGCCAAATTATTGTGTAACAGCTGCCCCCTAAAGCTTGAAGCCCGAGAGAGTGGGAGGGGTGAAATCCTTTACCAAACTGTCTGAACTGGAACCACGTTGAAGATCCTGCAGGTGTAAGTACAACTAATATCTGTGACAGTGAAATACATATAGTCTAGGCATGGGCGCAGCCATCCATAGGACATATAAAACTTGGTCTGTGGTATGGACAAAGCCACCCAGTTGATAAGACAATAATAATGACAAAGGTATGGTCGCAACCATCCACGAAGACTCAGGCATGGTCGCAGCCATCCATCTAAGAGTAATATATGTAATCATGAACCAATCCATGCAGCCCGAACATCTGTAATCTTAGCTCGGGGTCTTGAAACCCAACCAATCATAGTACGAATTCTATCATGTGAATAGATGTGCTGAAGTTGAACATGATAGAAATTCGCTTGATTACCGGCCAATGATGTAAATCGTTAACAAGCACGAGAGAAACCACCGATAATGCTAATGGTTCTCAAGGTACTACCTAGTACAATCCACTAAGTGTGAAAAATGAGCTGAAGTCGAACATTCGTGGAATCACCCAATCGAACACCAATGAGGAAAGTCTGCCATCGGGCACAAAGAACATGCCATTGAGGCATGCAAGCTCCAAGGTACTGAAAGGGATCTCTAGATCAATCTCCTGGATAATGAGTTGACGTCGACAGGAGACGATCCGTTGCTGGAGGGCCATAATGTTTCCCCCATCAATGACACGAGAGAAGGAACGAGTGGTAGATGGTGGAACAGAGGATTAGAAGAGGAGGCAAGGGTGTAAACTGTAGAAATATTATACTCTTGAACATAATGGCGACACGACTTCGGAATGTGGCAGCATTTTGATACCAAGGGATCAGAGGCTTGATGAAAGCAACATGGATCAGATGGAACAAGGCAAAATGACAACCCAAACCTGCGAAAGGCCAAATGATGATGTATGGATATCCCAACCTGACAAGAAGCAAAAGTGTCAATGTTCAAGAGTGACTAACTGCCATAGATAATCAATGATGATTTCCAAATTTTCCCCCACCATTACTGGTGAGTACCCCAATTATTTTATAAAACAAGCATGAAGGGAATAGCATATGCTTGTAATATAAGTTTGACCTTCGGTCGAATCCAACCTAGTAATAGTTTAAAGAGCCCTACGGAGGAGAAGCTCAAGTCTCACCATGGCGACAAGTCCAATTTCGTCAGGGTTTAACGAGTTCGACATAGGTAAAACTCGAAGTCTTTTTCATTTTTAGAGAGTTTGAAAAAGACACGGAAAAGAAAACTCCAGGGGGGTCCTTTTTCATAGATTTGTGTCCCTCGAGCCCGAAAATGTATAAAATAATACTCGAGAGAACCGCTTGATCATTACGATCAAGGAGTACTTTTCGTAATCAGTGACCTTGATCTGAAAGAGTAGAAAAGCGATCGAAGACACGTCATTTCGTAACCAATATCGGACTTGAAATGACAAAAGTCTGGCAATCTTTTTGCATTTATATGGTCGGAAAAGAGCTTAAAGCGGACCGCCTCTTATTTTGTTTAACGAGTCAAAAGGAATAACTCGACAATCTCTTTGTATTTTAAGTCGGAAAAGAGCTTAAAGAGGACTTTGAAAAATACAGACCAAGTGTATAAAAAGTAGGACATAACCTCGCCAACTGTAGTTTTGCATAAAACACGTCAAACGTAAGACCCATTCGAAAATAGATCATATATGTGGAAAAATATGGTCTAAACCCAGAAAACCCTAATAAAAAATGCAATATAAATGAAAAAACCCACACGAGTATAATTTTTTAATTTTTCAAAAAATTACTATAAAAAGGGGTGGCGGGTAATTCATTTTTTTACCATTCACATTGCACGTTTTTACCTTTGGGCACTTGGAGCACCAACCTGAGTGAATTCCTCAAGCTAATTCTGGCACCATTCATCCACAAATCGTCCTGAAACCTTCTCCAAGTAAGTGCATTCTCCCTTGCACTATATTTCAGTAGTTTTTTTAATGCAATTTATTGTCGGATAGGTGGTTTTAGGTAGATTTTTAAATTTGGTTCTGCCTCTCGGTCGTCGCGAGAAAGTTGCTCGGGTTAGTGACGACCAAGCGTGATAATATGTACCACTTCCATGATCATCGTGAGATACTGATGTACTCTTGCGAAGATCTCGGGAAAAATGAACTATTGTCTTCGCACCATCCTCGCTATTTGAAAAATAGCTGCGACAACGCCGTGAATTTTTTTTATAATTCATGGATTTAAATTTATGAAAAGAGTTCTAATTCATTTCTCCTCTGACGCAGGGCAACATGGCATTTGTTTGGTAAGAAAGAACTCACAATGTCAACGATGAACAAGCATTCACTGATGTTGGGTGCCGAAATGATTTACGTGCTTGCAGGTTACTAAAATTTGTCCTCACTCCACATCCTTGGGCCCAACCCGCTTTGTTAGAGCTACTAATTCATGCTTGGAACCCAACAGATGGAAAGTTTGTCATCCAGGGGAAAGACATTGAGTTTGATGCTACAGACATCTACTTCTTGACTGGATTGTCTCCTCACGGTGAGAGGCCAATTTTAGAGGGCCAACAAACTAGCAGGGAATCACTAGACATGTTGATAGCTCGGGTGTACCTAGGGGCACATAAATCAGGTACTAGTGAGAAATTGGCAATTCCAATAGTAGAGCACCTGATTCTTCGTTCGGTTCTATTTATGGTGACAAGAGTAGTGGCCTCCCAGGCCCAGCATGAGCTAACAAAGACCCACCTTTGGTTGGCTCTTGAGTGCCTTAACCCGACCATGTACAACTGGGCTGAGGCAGTGACCATCATCATGAAGAGGTAGCTCACCAAATGCCATCTCGAGGAAGCGGAGCAGTTCGGTTACGGGTCAATTCTGATCCCACTCATGCTGGAGCGAGTCTCATCACTTCAGTTACAGGATATGGATTTAGACGATCTGAGACCATGGGAGACCCAGATCACTCGCTGGGCACACGTCATGCCGCGAGCGGGTGGTGGTTGACCAGTGTCATGGGGGACACTATTCTAGGAGTGGTTGAATCACTAGATGATGTTGTTGAGGATTGGCCATACGCAGGTATGGATTTTCATGGGGACCCCGACATGATGTTGCCCACTAGCAACCAGTGGGACGATGGAGGTAAACACTTGATCACACTATTTTTTGGATTTTGACTTTTATGATGTTTTTTGAATTTTTTCATGCATATGTATTAATTATGTATCTTATGTTACTGCAGATGTGGGACTAGAGCGACCTGTGGGACTCGCTCAGGAGGCACAGAGGGAACCACAAGGCATCAGAGAGCTGGCCTTGGTTCCTCTAGCTGGTAGCTCAGTGGAGATAGTGGCCTGTAACCTTGGGGGTCTAACAGAGGGGATCCTAGATTACATGGGGATCGAAGAGGTCCCCCTAGAGTATCAGATACATACAGTAGGGGTGATACCTAGGGTGCATAGACTATTGAGACGAGTCGCACAAGCGGTGGTTTGCTAGAGGGAGCATAACCCACCGTAGTAGATGCCTAGGTTTTTTATTTGCTACTGATTTTTTGAGAGACATGTGTCTTGGATGTACACAGACTCTATTTTTTGACATATACACTTATTTTTTAGAGCCTCGGTGACCATATGACATATATATATACATGCTATCTTTTGGTTCATTATTGTGTCTAAATGCTTTTGTACAATGTTTAATTTACATGTTGCGTAAATGTCTGTCTAATACATGATTTTCTAATGCATCAGTTAACGTGTTTAATCTTCTTAGAATATGTTGATATGTGATAAAATCAAAACTTCTTTCCAATAATTTAACACGTAAATACAACCTTAAAATCCAATGATCTCTGACCGACCACCCATTGATTTGGTGGACAATAAGTTGAGAATCCAGATTCACAACCAATGCACGAATATCGAGGTTAATTGCCTTGGTCAGCAATTCAATAACAGCGTTGTATCAGTGACAATGTTTGTGGTGCAACCCAGATAAACGCATTGAAGATCTACTAACTCACCATGAGGATCGTAGATCACCCATGCTGCAGAGGAAAGATTCCAGGTACTATGGCAGGCACCATCAGTGAAACCAATGTAAGGTGCAGCAGACATCTGCAAAAGAAGTAAAAAGACACAATAAGTGGCGATTATGCCTACACACCAAGCCATACAATCAAACACACACTGAAAACACACATGCTAAAAGACACACGTATGTACAAATCACGAGATTCATGCATAATATTTTTTCAGATAATGCCCATTTCGGGGCTTATCTAGAGGATTCCCTTCGTAATCAATCAGCTCATAAGCCCCCTTTTGCAAAACACGTTTCACAATATAGGGCCCATGCCACATGGGCTCGAATTTGCCTGCCCCCAGCTTATCATCCGCTTTATCATAGAGCAGGACTAGATCTCCTTCAACAAAAGAACGAGGATGAATAGCTTGGTCAAAGTGAGTTTTCACTCTCTTCTTCTGTGCTTCAATAACTAGAGAGGCTAGTCGACGGGTCTCATCTAACTGTTCTAGGTAAAGAAGACATTCTTCTACCGAAGTAGTGTTTGGGAGCAATTCAACGGCTAATTTAAGTGAAGGGATTTCACACTCAATTGGAAGAGAGGCCTCCATGCCATAAACTAATTGGAATGGGGTGAACCCAGTAGCATTTTTTGTAGAAGTTCGATAGGCCCATAAGGCAGAAAACAACATTAGATGCCAGTTGGACTTGTGCATGCCAATGGTATGTTGAAGCATCATGACCAACACGTTGTTGACAGCTTCTACATGGCCATTGGCCTGAGGATAATACGGTATTGAACTATCATGCCGCAAGCCCAGTTGAGTTGTTAACTCAGTCATCATATGATTACAGAAATGTTTTCCATGATTAGTGACGATAGCCTGAGGGACCCCGAATCGTGAAATGACATGATTGAAAAAAAATTGGACCGCTGTGTGACTGTCCTCGGATAGTGTAGGCATCGCCTTGGCCCATTTCGTGAAATAATCAACAGCAATGATGATATGCCCATGCCCCCTGGTCAAGCGAGGGTTATAGGTCATATAATTAATGCCCCATTTAGAAAAAGGGTAGACGGTAATGACAGGGTGCAAAGGAGCAAGAGGCGCGCGCATCTTCCGTTGGTAGATTTGGCACTCATGACAAGAGCGGACAGCAAGAATGCAATCCTTAAAAATAGAAGGCCAAAAGTAACCAGCATGGAGGATCTTCTGAGCAGTAGCATATCTGGACATATGACCACCACAAGCGCCAGAATGGCAGTCATTGAGAACTCGTTCAACTTCCTCGAACGTTAAAAATCGACGGAGAACGGAGTCGGCACCGAGACGGTACAGGGTGTCCCCAATAATGCGATAAGGTTGAGAATGATGGCAAATCCATCACTGAGCATCCTTGGACAAATTGGGACAAAAAGAGGACGTCTGGAGATAGGCAATAGTATCCCCGTACCAAGGATCGAGGGTACTAATCAAGAACAAAGATTCATCTGGAATATGGTCCTCTAACCGAGAAGGCACAGTAACAAATGGTAGGGAGCAAAGCAACTCAGCAAAGATGAGGGACTTCTTAGACTTGGCGGTAGTGAAATCCAAGTCGAAATCTTGAAGGATGACAATCCACTTTGAGTATTTGCCCCCCAGTAATTGACATGACAAGATGTACGTCATTGGGTTGAAATCAGAAATCACTGTCATGGTGCACAATAATATATAATTGTGGAAATGTTGGACGGCACAAACGGTGGCTAATGCCAACTTCTTGACATAGGCATATCAAGTTTCCATATCATTTAAATTACTATTGAGATAGTAAACAACATGTTTAGTACCATCATCATCGTCTTGAACTAGAACCATGCCGATGGTGGTATCAGAAGCAGCTAAATAAGGAGTGTAATCCCAATGATAATCAGGGGGATGTAACAATGGAGCGGAAACAAGGAGGGCCTTGAGGTGCTCAAATGACTCTTGTCTAGCGGTATCCCAAAGAAAAGGGGTGTCATGCTTTAATAACTGCATATAGCCTTTGGCCACTTTGACATAATTCAGAATAAATCATCGTAAAAAATTTGCTTTCCCCTACAAACTCTGCAATTGCTGCAAAGAAGCAGGGGGGGGGGAGATTTAGGATGGCTTAAACTTTAAGGGGATCTAGACGGATACCCTCCTGGGAGATGATGAACCTAAGAATTCTACCGGATTCCACGCAGAAGACACACTTATGCGGGTTAAGACGGATACGATAGTGTCAACAGCGAAGAAATATTTCACAAAGGTGGGTTGGATGGTCTTGGCGATTCGCTGAATGAGCCGGAAGGTCATCCAGGTAAGGTTGCACAATGTGTCAAATATCATGAAACGTGTAACACATTATGCGTTGGAAGGTGGCACCGTCATTTTTTAAACCGAAGGGGAGAATTTTGTAAGCGAAAGTGCCCCATGGACAGATAAAGGTAGTCTTGTGTTGATCCGCAGCCGAGATATTAATCTAGTTATAACCAAAAAAGTCATCCATGAATGAATATATCTCACTCCTAGCACACTCATCAATGAGTTGGTCAATGAAGCGTGTAGGGTAGTTGTCTTTGGGATTAATGTCACTATAATCAACACATACCCTAATAGTGCCCTGTTTTTTAGTCAGGAGGACAATATTAGAGACCCAATCTATGAGCGAGATAGGGTAAATGAAGCCAGCCTTAAGAAGCTTTTCAACTTCCACTTTAATAACTGCAGCATTTTGGGGGTGCATGGGGCGCAGACGCTGTCAGATAGGTTTGGCGCCTAGATATCTAGGTATGTCTTGCACCATGATGCTAGGATTGATGCCAGGCATCTCTTCGTAAGACCAAGTAAACACATCATGAAATTCGTGAAAAAGATCAGTATAAAGCCGAATCTCCTCTGGAGTACAAGTTTCTCCAACATGGATGTGCTTGACAATCCCTAGTTTAACAAAGATGTCGACTAGTTGAGTTTGCGTAATGTTCCCCATATTCCCTTCAGAAGACACTTGATGAATTTGGATGGGTGTCTGAAGGGGTTGAGATGGGAGACAAGGAGCAAACTACTCGAGACAAGTAAGCATTTCCCGATGGGTAGGGAGAAAGGAGGAACGATGGTGATGATCGGACCAAGGGGGTTCCTCAAAAGACATGGTCTCAATAATCGCTTCATCAGTAGGAAAACTTTCCTTTAAAGGGTCTGAAGAAGCGCCATCTCCAAGCCAAGGGGACTGAACATACGAGTCAAGAGCTCTGCTCAAAGGAGCAGGTTCAGGGGATGAAGCTGATGCAGAAACAATTTTGACGTAGTTGAGCTCGGCAAGACTCAACGGCATCTCATTTCCCCAGGATTCTATCTGATCAATAGGAGGAAGAACCTAAGGATTAGAACGAATAGAAATCATATTAATAGGAGCAATGTTGGGAGTGAAAAAACACCCATAAGGGTAGGATATTTAAAGTGTCCAGCACCCACACTCTCAAATGGAACAAAGGTATGCTCCACGAAAGGCATGTTGCCATCGGAGGAAGAAGAGGCGAAGAAGGACAACTAGTCTACCATGACAATTTTCCCCTGATGAGGAAAACGAATAACATGAAATAGAGATGAAGCAACGGCTCGCATGGCATATGTCCAGCTTCGTCCTAACATGAGGTTGTAAGTTAAATTGGCACTGCCAACTTCAACCTCTACTTCGACTGTCTTCCCCTCCAGAGTAATAGGTAAGCGCTGAAGGATACCATAAGGATGAGACTCTCTCCCATCAAAGGCTTCCAAGGTTGTGGGATACTGGCTCAGAGTCGGAGAACCGATAGTCTTCCAACAAGCAACAGACATAATGCAAGTAGAAGCACCTTCATCAATGACCGTGCAGTGAATAGTTTTAGAATTGATGATGACTTGAATAAGGAAGGCAATTTGGTGAGGCAGTCTCGGTACATGACTGTCTAGGTCAAAAGTGATCAAATATGAGTCGGTCGGGTCAATGCTACCGATGGTCGATATCAAGGACTTCCTCTGAGAGGGGCAGCTCTGGAGGACTTCTAATGCGGACATAGCTAACGGAGCCTGGGCTAAGTCCTCAACGATGTTATAGTGCTGAGCAACATGAGAATTAGGGTTGTAAGAAGACATCCAAAGCACCCTTTAGGAGGGGGGCAGTTGATCGTTTCAGTGCTGGTTTGCTCGATATGAAGGGGACCAGAACTGGATGGAGGAACACTAGAGGGGACCTCAATTTCCTTCCCAGCAGGCGACAGATACTCTTTTGCCCGAGTACTAATGTGGATAGGAATCGTCCCAGCCATAAATACCTAAGAACCAAAGGGAGAAGAGGATTGAGATGGATCAGCCACCATTTGAGTTTGCTGCAAGGGAAAAGGCTCTTTGAGCATGGCAGGAGTCCTGGGGGCACCTTTCAACAAACAACTAACTTCAAACCGCCTTGGGTAGTCTTTGGTATAGTGATCCTTGTCACAGATAAGGCAATGATACTTAGGATTTCATTTGACACCTTCCCCGGATGGAGGTTTAGGGGAATCCTACTTCAATTGGTCGGCCTTATTCTTTCCTTTTTCCTTCTTTTTTCCTTTCGAATCTTTGTCCACCGTAGTGGACTGAACGGCATTAACCTCATAAGTGTTACCAGAATTGGATACGACTTGAGAAGTGTTTTCATTTGAAGCGTTCGAATTTTGCTTCCCAAGGTTCGCGGAAGATTTCTTAGAGGACGCATTGACAGAACCGATAACACCGTCAACAAATGGTGTTGGCAGGCCTTTGGAAGTTCCAGGTCTCGGAGCATCAGGAAAATAATCATATAGTGTACTAGACTGGAAGCAAACCAAGTCAAGGTACTAAGCACACGCAATAGCTTGATCTTCAGTTACACATGCCCCCATAGCAATGTCCTGGCTATCGGACCTACAAATGAGGTTGTAAACTACTCAGTCAGAAGCTGATTGGGAATCCAAAACTTAATCAAACGACGATGTCATCTCCATTCATGGATATGATCAGACATATGCGTGGTCGTGGTCTGTTTTAAGGATGTCAGGAGATGTGTGCCTGTTTCATATCGAATCGGCAACTAAAAATGAGTTAAAAATGCCATAGCCAACGAGTTAAAGTCCTGAAAACATCCGTGAGCCAACTCAATATACCATTTGGCAGCAAAGTTGGTGAGAGTTCATTGAAATAGGCAGAGCCGAATTGAATCATCAAGCCATGAATTCAATGAACACCATAGGTGATAGGTCATGACATGAGCTTGGGGATCTTCTCCAGCTTTACCATCGAATTTGGGACAATCACCGGGAATCTTAGTTGGAACCAGTGGCCAATACGGATTATGAAGGATAGGATCATTAATCATTTTAGACACGTCCGATAATTCCAACGTCGCCAAAAAGGGTAATTGAGGGTTGAACAACATCTGAGGCCACGAATAAGAAACAACACCTGAATTCCATCCAGCTCCCTATTTCCCCCATTGATTTTGTCCAGACGGATTTGGCCCGTAGGGATTTTGTCCATGGGGGTTATAGCTGTAACTGGATGGTTGACCCTGGATTTGACCCCCTACATTCCAATGATTACCAACCTGACCCACAGGAGCAACATATGGCTACTTGTCATGCGGAAAGAGTTATTTTTGCAGACAAACCTAACCTCCCTAGGAGTCTAAGACTCTCTAGTGAAAAACAAACCAAACAAGAGCAATCCTTCTCTAAACACACGTTATTCTATGA
>APFE031568293.1:92944-107277 GCA_000404065.3 Pinus taeda | reverse complement strand
GTGTATTAGATTTGTTTATCTGGCTGTGACACAACAAGCACCTTCAGATATCTTAAAGAACAGAGCAGGCATTGTTTAGTGCCTCTCTGTACCGCATATTCCCTGATCTGAGTTTCTCATTCTCTGATCTGTGTACGCTGCTCCTAGACTTCTCTCGCCGACCAATGCTTCTCCTAGAAGGTTCAGAACAATCTGTGCTCCTTCTAGATGTCTCAGAACGATCAGTGCTTTTTCTAGAACTATTTCTCAGAACATGAGACTTTTCAACAGTTGATATAAATTTTCTCATATGTCTGATATAATCGATAGAGCTCCAAATTGCAATGGCTGCCTCAATATTAGGAATTTGATGCCACAGATCACGAAGTGATCTCCTTATCACAAGAGAAAGGCCACTGACATCTTGAATAATGCTCTTTCCAGGTTGCCCGCTTACACCAACAGTCAAATTTATATCTTGGACCTTAATTTTTGAGGATCCTTTCATTTCATTCAGTCTATTCCAGCTGGAAAATGCTTCCAGAAACATATTTACGTTAGAAACTGAAAGATTCATATTCAGATCCTTCGTAGAAGCCATCCGTATTTGTGAAGGTGCACTAGAACCACTCTTATCATACTGGTATCTTATGAATCCATCCATAGGTTCAATAAGTGGCTCCCAAGAACCATCTTTTCATTATATGATCTTGCCACCAATGACAGATTTAGAGTAGAATTTAAGTTGTCAAATCTTCCATGTAAACTGAGTGTTATCCCAGTCAAAGAAACATTCAACAATGGAGCCATCAAGCCTCCAAAATCATCAAACAGAGTCGTCGAGAGTCCTCCCACTTCTGCATCAACTACGAAGTCATCTGGTTCACTAAATATTCTTTGATCAGCGAGACGTAAACCAAATCTTTTTGGAGGCCTTTTGAATGCATTTGTCACAATGAATGTGCCAAGCTCATTATCTAGTGTCCATATGCTGAAAGTGTTTGTAGGTGGCGCCTCACTGTTTTTTAGAAGACAAATTCGCACTTTTCAGATGTGTATGCGCACTGTGTGTGCGCATTTTTCAGATGAGTATTGCCACTGTGTGTGCGCATTTTTCAGATGAGTATTGCCACTGTGTGTGCGCATTTTTCAGATGAGTATTGCCACTGTGTGTGCGCATTTTTCAGATGTGTATGCGCACTGTGTGTGCGCATTTTTCAGATGAGTATTGCCACTGTGTGTGCGCATTTTTCAGATGAGTATTGCCACTGTGTGTGCGCATTTTTCAGATGAGTATTGCCACTGTGTGTGCGCATTTTTCAGATGAGTATTCCCACTGTCCAAGTGCATTGTTCAGATGAGTATTCCCACTGTCCAAGCGCACTGTTCATCCTTTGACGATGCAAGGTTTATATCTGAACTTTCTCAATACTAGCAATATTACTCTGCCCCTCAGTTCTAGGAATACAAACCACATTGCTTGATGCCAATATTTGGTGGCTTATCATGAACTGAATATGACCTTTTGAAAACATCATTTTAAGAGATATGGAGTCATTACAGTCATTTTTATCCAATTTCAACCTCTTTACTTGGCAAACCTGTAGACTTCACCTTTGGCATTATCTCTCTGCAATCCACTTTCTCCACTTCCAGAGAACTTGAATCTTTTGTATTGTTAACCGACTCAAAACCCCTCTGTATTTCCCTTTATCAATTTTGCACTGTTTTTAGTTCTTTCCATGTCCTTCCTACTAATAGCTGGTACCAAATCCTTTTATTTGTTTTTCTGTTTTGCTTTTAATTCACAGGGATTGTCATGTGATGATGACTTCCCACTCCCATTTCCACCCTCTTTGATGCCTTTAGAGGTTCTTTGATCTTTAGCTAACGCAGCTGGCCTGGAAGAAACCAGAAATGGTGGTAATGGATCCTGAGATTTGTCTAATGATTGCATCTTTGAGACAGATGATGAAAGAGCTGACGATACCTGTGCCATAGGGGAAGATGATTGTTGGCAACACAATGTGTTTGATGTGTTGTCCTTACATAAAAATCTTTGGGAACTGCCCTTATCCTGCAACAGGATGGTACCCCCAGAGTCAACTTTTCCTGTTTGAGGAATATTTTGTTGACCATCTCTTGAATGCACACAGATATCCATCTGTTGTGATGCCGCATAAATATCACCCTTGTCTGCTTCTAATGCCACTAATGGGCTATCTCTTTGCAATAAGGATTCTGTATTAAAGCTCTCAACTCCTCGTTTCTTGCTAACTGGAATATAATCTGTGTCTTCTGTTTGGCGTTTATTAGATTCAGCATGTGATTGTTTGACCAAGTGCTGAGATGACACAAGAGAAATCTTTTGTGTGCTATTTTTCAGCCAACTCTTGTTTGACCAATAAGACCTTGTTTGACCAATACTTTCTGTTGCAATTCTGCAATATCTCTATCTTGGTCATCTAATTTTGAATCTGCAAGTTCCAATTTAGTGCATGCCTACTGAAGAGCCAAATTGTTATTTTAATTCTCCTCCACAAGCCTTGAAATTTTGTCTTCATGCACTTTGATGGAATTGACTATGGCACTTTTCTCTGCAGAGAGCACTTCATTTGTCTTTTGAGCTCCTCTATCTTTCTGTCCCTGAATTTTATAACATCGAGAAGAGCTGCTTTGATTAGCATCATCTCTTTCACAACCATTAAAAACAGAACTAAAGGTTAGTAGTCCCTTGTACTAGTAGCAGAACATGCTGAGCTAGTTATGGTTATATTTCAAGCAATGGAGGGGATATGTATTTAGGGGGATCTCGTATATGTTTTTAGTATGGGGAGGGAAGAATAACTGGGATTTAGATAATAAGTTAGAAGTTAATATGTAATCTGATCAGAGAGTGCTAAGGATAGGAATCTTAGGCTTTTGAAGGGGAAGCAGGACTTTTTAAGCGGATTCGGGGATGTTAGCGAGTGTTTTGAGGGAAGAAGGGAAATTCGGACATGCCTCGCTTGAGCTCCTCCAAATGGAAACTGTCTTATGCTTGAGATGCGAACGAATATCACGCTTGAGAACATAAAATGAAACAGTTCCCAAGGCATGATTTTGCCACCACAACGCTACCTACCCGGCCTACTCTCCTAATATTTTTTCTTCTTTTGGCTTGGGTGCCCTTGAACTAGCATACCCAGCCTTTCAACCTTTCTTTCAGCTATCCTCCTATCTAAATCGACCCTTGTCTCTTCTGGGGCTCAAATTAAGCAGATGAGTGCCCTGGTTTCTCTACCTATTTACCAATCCGCCAAGTTTTAAGCTTGTTTTGCCAGATATTCATCTCTATATTCTAAAGCAAGCAATTGAAACCCAGGGAAGCCAAGTTTAAACTTTTTGGCCTTCCCTTGATTGAACAACTCTTCAAAATTTGAATGACTTATCCAAATGAAACTCTCTGGAAATATGGAACCTTTGCAGTAATAAAAAGATGACATATTTGGCATGCAAACCGTCAATCATGAAATATGAACCCCTATTGCAATAAGAGGCTAACACTTGGTATGAAAGTTTGCCTCTTACTTGTATTTACTATTTAAAGGATTTTCATACCATGTTCTTAGAAAGGTATAAAGAATCTTATCCATCATTAAATTTAGTTCAAGACTGTTGCAAGCCTGCTTATAGTTTTATTGAAATCCTTGAGAAATATTATGAAGATGATAATTTCATGGATGATGAGATCATGGAAGCCCTGTATGAAAATCCATTTCACCAGCATAAAGAGAGCGATACTTATCAAAATGATCAGGAAAATTTGCAGCAGGATCAAGATCTTAGTACAGTCAAAAATGTTGAAAGAGAAGGTTTTATTTCAGATCTATCCATAGAAGAAGACAACATGCATGAAAGTCAAGTTTCACTCTCGGAATGTGATAAAGTCAAGTCAGCTTTTTCAGATCTAGATTCAGATCGTGATGATGAAGATTACCTTGTTATGAATCCCATTAGGGAGAGCTCTGCTATTGAGATCATCTGGAATGAAGAAGACAAAGTTACTGACCCAAGCCTTCATGAGGAGGTAATCTAGTCATTTTATGAAAAACAAGATGGGATCTTTGTTCAAGTAAGTGAAAAATCTTCTTTTGATAACTCAATGGTAAATGATAATTTGGATAATTTGATTGCCATGTCATATGAAGATGATCAACAATGTTTTCAAATTTCAAAAGATCAGGGAGTTAAGGACTGCCATTCAGGTTTTTCATGTTTCAAAATGTTATTTCAAGAAGACAATACTTGCTTGAGCAAAAGGAAACAAAATTTCTTATCTCCTCTATCTGAAGATGAGATAGATCAACTCTTGAAAGGTCTTGTTACAACTCAAGTTAACACATATCTATAGTGTGCACATGGTCAAGAAGGTGATGGTGGAACTTCTTCCTCTTTTGAAAATGATGACAGTCTTTTAATTAGCTTTATATATCAACAAACAGATAATATTTTTTGTCATGAAGATAATAAGGCTGTCATGTTTGATGATCTTGAAGATTGTTTTCTGTTCAAGAATGACCTTGACCATGAAATTGAGGAATATGAGCCTGAGAGAGACAATATGCTAGAATTTCTCATGGTCAAGGAATTTACAGCTGACACTCAGATGGCAGAAACTTATACCTCTTTGTGCCTTCCTATCACTCAGCAACCAGTTATTCTTTCAGATCAAAATGAAGGGAGTACTTGTATTTTTGCTGTTGGATCTCAAGACAAGCTAGTGCTTCAGGATTTTCAAGATCCTTTTGGCATTCTTTTGCAAGCACCAGAGAAGATGAATGTTGGCTGGTTTGTTAGCATAATCCTTGCTTTCAATTTTTATTGCGAGTTGCCTACATGTACAACGTTCTGCCTGCTTGAGGAAAGAGAGAGCCGAATTTCATTAAGTAACCATTTGTTGGATTGGTTACATTGGAAGGCCCACTTCACATGATTGTACATATTTCATCAGTAAGCAAGTAGTCGTTATCATGATTTGAAGCCCTTAAATCTCAATGGACTACTGCCCTTTGAAAGCTTTGTAAGTACTTGTTTTAGTTAAGTCAGTCTTGAGTCGTTTTTTGTTTCAGCCAGTTTAAAGATAGTTTCAATTAAGTGTCCAACTTTAGCTTTTGAGAGTCTTATTTTAGTTTTGGATTAGTCATTTCAACTATCGGTCTTGAGTCAAGAGTTTAGTTTTGATTTGTCGAAGTTATTGACTCCATAGCCCAATGGACAAAGACATTGTCTGCTTTCCAAAGATCTGTAGTTCTTGGCACCTCTAAGGAGCTACCATCCCCATTGGAGCCAATGTTAGTGTCAGTCTTTGCAGCTTTCCTCCAACGATTAAACATGCTCTTACAAAGTGCTTTTAAGGTGTCAAGGTCAAATTTTGTCATTTCAGTGAGTCTTCAAGCAAAATTTGGTCACTAGGTATTAGGTTTAGGGTTTGTTTTCACTCCTGTCAGAGTTGTCCAAATGTTGGTCCATGTCACCATTCAGCTGATTGCACCATTATTCAGGGGGTTTTCATCATCATGTCAAGTCCCACTGGGTCATTTTACACCTTGTTCATGCTTTAGTTGTGCCTAGGTAAAGTTTGTTTCCCTCTCCTAAGGTTTTGAAGGCAATTTCTCTTGGATGGTAAAATCATCGGCAAAACTTGTATCCTAATGTCCATACACCTTCCCCTATCCTTAATGTACCTCATTAAACAATTCTCATCACTGAGATCCCCAAAATTCCTCATTTTCATACAAACCCTAGTTTCTTGCTACAACTTGACAACTTTCAAAGCTAGGCCTGCATTTTTCCCTTTTGTACCCCTTCCCCTCACTCAATCTTTGAAATTACACTTTCCCCTATTTCCTAACATCCCTCCCTACTTCTCAAAATTTCCTCAAGAATTTAGAAGCCCCCTATCCCCTTCATTTCGCTTCATTTCGACAAATCCCTTGTTCCACACATCGGGGTAGGTTTTACTCAAATGATGTTTCTGATCAAGGAAAGATCAATTTGGAAACAATGGGAGAGGTTTTTGTCCACAATAGGCCAAAGAAGAAAAAACTCCTTCACTTTTTACACATGTGTCATGGTTTTAGAGAAATGTCAAAAATATTGTTGCCTCAAGAGAACTGAATGCACCTCTGAAGTGACCTTGGGAAAATCACGATTTCTCCTAGCTTGGTTGGCCAAATGACTTGATGGATGCATCAAATGATAACTAGACACAAAGATATTTCTAATGAGCTATCATGAGCTCAATTTGGAGTTGAGGAAAACCTTCAAGCATTGACTGCAACAGCACTCTGCCTTGAGGCAGCCTCATTTGGCACATTTTGACCAGTCTTGGGAGATTTGATATTTGATAGGGCAAATAAACTCTGAATTGAAAAATTCTAATTGTATTGGAAAGTAGCCTCAAAGAACTTTCGAATGAGCTATCCCGTGCCTGATTTGGACACAGGGAAGGCCTCCAAAAGTCTTCTGGAAAAAGTGCTACGCACTGGGCAGGTGGTGTGGCGCACATAACTGACGCGACGCATTGGGCTTTGATTTCCAGTGTAAAATAACAAGGGCACGACGCATTGGTGAGGCATGGTGCATTGGGCTAGATGCGCGGCACATACAGCCAGAGAGCCCGAAATTGCTAGAATTTTCCCCAAATCGCCAAAATACACGAATTCACCTTGTCCAAGTAGGTTGACTCTTTGTTTTTGCTCTTCATCCAAATTTCATGGTTGTTTGATGGTGTTTGATGAATGGTGAAGTGTGTCAAGGAAAGCAAACCCTATCTCTTCAAAATTTGCCAAGGAGATTGCTACTAGGGTTTTGTGTTGCAACTAAGTATCCCCTCACCTCATCACTCCCTAATTCCATACTCTCCTTACTTCCCTTATTCCCCAAATTAACATACCTTCATTGATTTATGTCAATTGGTAGTATATAAGTCAATTTAAATATTAATTGATGTTAATTACTAGTATGTTTAGTTATTTTTATTGATTGATTTCTCTCAATTAGTATTAAATTTAGTCATTTTAATTTTTTATTGCCATCATTTGGTATTTTATTTAATTTTTTTGTTCACTCATTTCTACCAATTGGTAGTATATGGATAAATTGTCTATTAATTGCATAGTCATTATAGTTACTACTAGTTTAGTAGTAAATTTTCATTTATATGATATGCATATTTTATTAAATACCATAAATTGTATAATGAAAAAATAAAAATATTATTAAACTTGAATTAAAACATAAAACCAACTAAAAATATTAAATATAAAAACAAGTTACAACATGATAAAATTTAAAAAATTGATTCAACATCATGTTAAAAAAGGTAATCTGCAATTAGAAATTATAATGCATTTTTGATGAATTGTAAGATGTTATTACTATAATATATATATATATATATATATAATTATAACTCTTACAAATAAAAATAATAAATATCCTTGAACAACACATTCAAACTATTGTATAATAAATATCCTTGAACAACACATTCAAACTATTGTATAATGTAGTGGGCCAATCTATATAATAGATACATGATAAATATCAACTATGTCATTTTTTGCAAATACTTTTGTGGCCACTATGTAAAGGTTCTTTCTTTCTGTTTCAGATGGACAACTCGATCTGTTTTTCCTCTATAAGCAACGGGTATATTACTTGTGACCTTTAGAATATTCACATTTGAACTGCCTATTCCTTTCGGTTTGAATCCATGTATGATAAATAGTGAGTGAATCTACCCAGTTCCCACACCATTGCCATCAAACGGATCCAACACCCTAATTTTATCCCTTTTTGGAGTTCATTAATACATCTATACAAAAACAAAAAAATACAAATTATATTGAGATATGAAATTATTTTCTATAAAAAATATATATTCCGTAACACATAGATAACAAAATCAACCTATAACTCTATCATTAGGAACAATTATGATCATATTATTAGAACTTATGCGTCATTAGAAACAAGCGGGATCTATTATGAACTATATGAACTTATGATTTTGTTAATAATACTCTTAAAGGAACATATAACTTCTCATTAGATTTTTAGAAAAATTCTATAGCTCTTTTTTCAATTGAAAAAAAGTACTTATATTGTAATAGGAAATATAAACATTACATAAATTTTCGATCAACAAATGATACATATCCTCAAACACAACAAAAAAGATATCTAAACACTTATAGAACTACAAAATGCCATGCCAAACCTAACAAGGTCGATTTATGCTAATAATAGAGTCCATAGAGAATCCACTATTATCATGCTTGAAGCACAACCTTAATAGATTAGGTATATTCCTAAAACACTTAAGCATGTGAGATAAGATATTATGAATGAAACATATGGGAATAATATGAGTATAGGTAAAGGATACCCATATTGTGGTATCACAATTAAGATGAATGTAAATTTCTTGAAACTAATAACATTTATTACTAAACAGTTCATGTCCACAACCTATGTAATTAACACTATTACAGTATGTGTATACCATTCCATAGCTTGTAATGATATGGATTTCATGATAGATTCCACCATTGCTTAAGTATGATTGGTGTTGTATACTCTTTACCTTGTAGTTATTATGCTATTACCTATATTGGAATTTATGAGATAGAACATTCTAAGATATATATGAGATTTAGTGGTAACAATTGACTATCTTACTTCACCATTACTCTTATTTATATACACAACCAGTATGTGATATGAGTGTAATAGGAGATCATAAAAAATTGAACCATATTCCATGGCGTGTTAAGAATTCATATCAATGGAAACAATACACTCTCTTACAAATAAGCTCTTTGATTCCATATGTAAGTTATATGTTATCACTTATTTCCATAATATATGTATACCAGCAGATCGCACTTCACTACTATTCTAACTAGCTTCTATCACATAGGTAATGATTACCCTTATTTACATAATAAAACAACCATTACTTACTTGGATAGTACATATCCCATTACTGAAGTATCTACCTAATCAAAGTTTATCATTAAACTAGGCCCTTTGAAGTATCATTACTATAGTTATATTATTATGTGTAATGAGCTTTACGAAATAGAATACTCAAAGCTAGATAAGGTATTTAATGGTAACAATTGACTATCTTACTTCACCATTAATCTTAATGATTTAGATATCTGGTATGTGATCAAAGTGTGATAGTATATCATACAAGCTTGAACCTTATTCCACAACATAAGCCTCCATATCAATGGAAACAATACATTATATTAGAACTAAGCTCTAGTTTTCCATATGTCAGTTACATGCATTACCTTTATTCCCATAATCTATTTATTCTAGCTAATACACTTCACTACTATTCTAACCAACGTCTATAACATAGGTAGTGATTTCCCTTATTTACATAGTAAAATAGCAATTACCTACTTTCATGTTGCTCCATAGCATTGACCTGGAGTCAACACCACTACCACTATCAATATCATGCATATTCTTGTTGATTTTAGAATAATCACTATCAACATTGACATGAAGTTGTGTAACTTTGAAAAGAAGTATATTGGCATGTCCCTTTTTTTTTAATTTCACATAATTTATCAATATGTGGTTTAATCATCAGTAAAAATTAATATAAGGTAAGTAAAGAGAGAAAAATATATACTCTTTTGTCCAAAAGAATATTTTAAGCATGGAGAATGGAAAAACGGTGGGACATTTAACTTACAAGTTAAAGATTGCAAAATGTGTAAATTTATGTCCAAAAGAACATTTTAAACATGAATAATTACAAAACATTGTGACATATAACTTACAACAATTTTTATAGTTCATGTTAGCACAACTATGATGTGCCACACATGCTTGTCCATTTCACCATCATCACTGTGAATATCAACAACTTTGTTGACATCAAGGAATTTTCATTTTCATTCTTCTTTGATAAAATTTCTTTGCATGTGGTTTAACCATCACGAAAATAAAATAATCAAACACTACTACAAAAAATATTTTTAGGGGGGGGTTGTTATCTTCCTACAAAATTGGAATTGGGGGAGATGAGGGGTGTTTAGCATTAGAGGGAATTTTGACACTTGCACAACAAAATCAACAACTATAAAGACAATTATCTTATGGGAGACTTTTAAAGAGATACAAACTACCCCAAAAAGTCACCTTTTGGCAGAGGTTGCAAATCGCCCCATAAATGGAACTTTTTAGGGAAGTTTAGAAACCCCCTTGAAAACTAAATTTTTGGGGCAGCCTTACTAAACCCCCCCCCCCCCCCACCCCCCCCAAAAAAAATGCCATTCAAAACTAACAGTCAAGCCTTCTACGAACGATTTTTTGAAGAGATATGAACCCCCCTTGTAGAAATGTTTGTGATCATCAGGTGCCCCCTTTGTATTACCTCCTGTGGGTGTTAGGATACCCCTTTCTAGAAACTTACGACTGGGGACTAGAACACCCTTGTAGCAATTTTAGGGGGTGATAGGAGCCCCCATTATAGAAACTTACAAGGGGTGTTTAGAACCCCCTTGTAGTAACTCACAAAGGGGGTTGTGAAACCTCCACATAACAACTTTTCGGGGCATAAGGAGTACCCATCATGCTATATTTTGGGCGTGTTAAGATCCCCCGTCGTAGAAACTAGAAAATGTAGGGAAGTTACTACGGGATTTTCCACAAGGTTTCCCTATAAAAAAAACTAATTTTCAAGTCACACATAGTATGTCAGGGTTAAAATAAGAACTAACTCAATATATGTGTATTTGACGTCATAATAAATGGTTAGGGTATAAGAGGATGCAAATGATTCTTTTATTTTCATCTTCTAATTCTACTGGTCCTTCTAGAAATTTTCCTTATGGGTTGGCCATCTTATTGATAATTTTGATTTATATTCAAGAATGGACTGGTATCTTTGATTTATGACAACAAATATATTCATTGTTTGATGATTTTATACTCAATTCCCCTATCATAAGATCAATTGACTAGCAATAAACCATCCAAGGTTCATTAGCAAGCTTTGATAGAAAAGTGTCCTTAAAAGAGGGAAGAAATTTACTATACACCTGTTATTGCCTAGATTGACCTCAAGCTAAAGGGAGGCAAATCTAGGGTAACTACAAACCATGCTTAACCTAGTAGCTAGCCCTACTAGGTCGGGAGAGGCTCTCTCCTTATGGATCTCAATCAAGATGACTGGATCAAGAACAAGATTTTATGCTAGGTATAGTAGCTCAAATTGAATTCTCGTTGTTTTTTGCCAGATCAAGAGGAGTTGGGCAATTTGGGTCTAGGAAACTAAGTGAAAATTGCAGGGGATTCTATGGGGCAAGGTAGGTATGATCTTCAACACCTTAAAGCTTGATGGGTGAAAGGCTAGACTGGTGAGGAGCTAAGAAGGGCCTGAGCAAGTCAAGAATCCTTCCTAAACAGTAGAAAAGACATGAAATATTGGTGTTTTACGAAGGCAGATCATGAAAACCTATTGTATTCCACCTATTTGACTTGAAAACAACCAATCAGAAGAAATTATATGAAAGAGGCATACATAAATAACATGAGAACATATTAATAGAAGAAGAAACACATGCTAAAGGCCATACCACAGGGATCCCATAAAAGTAGCTACAACTTTATTAGTTTCCTACCAAAACTGCTTCAAAATGATAAGTGTTTAGTACATGAGCATCCAGCTGAATCCAACCCCACAAAATGACCAAGAAAACACATAATATACACATCTAAACTACTCATCCTGACCTTTAGGGGTGGAACCCATGAGAAGAGGGGCTATTTCAACCATTTCCCAACAAAGAACTGGAATATAGGCAGTCAAACAACTTGCCTATAAAAGAGGGGAAACTGATTCATTTGCCCCAAAACCACCTCTAACTAATGAATCTACCATCTAACATTATTTTACCATTAAATTTACATGGCATTTCATCAATTACATTAGTGAAATCATCTATGAGGAGAGAGAAATCAAATTCACAGTCAAAATAGGCGAATTTTAGTTCCTTGAGAAAAATGGCCCTAACCGTAGCGCCACTGGTCCTAAGTGTAGCACCGCTTTCCACCTGATATTGGAGGCCTTAACCTTAGCCAAATTAAGCCCATGATAGCTCATTGGAAAGCTCTTCAAGTCTAGTTTCTGGAATAGCTAGAAGTTTTGAATTGGGAGGTCATTTTCCCCCTCAAAACGTGAATCTCCCAAGACTACTTCTGTGTGTCCAAAAAGAGGCAGAAAGGTCATTTTTTAGCAGTTTTTGGACCTTTTGGTGAGCCAGATCTGCTCTAGAACTTCTGAAAATTTCTAGGGTGCATGTCTTCATTATTATAAATCCAAAAATGTCAACTGTTTCTCCAATGGATGCCCCATGAAAAAGTGCAGTTCCACTGGCGTTGTGCTTCCAAACAAATTTTCTATGTTGTGAATTTCAAAATTTCAAAAATACAAAAACTTCTCAAAATTTGCCCAAATTTGTCATGGAGCACCAACATCAAGTGATTTGGTTGGTCAAAGAGGCTTCAGCCAACATTTTGAGTCTATCTTGCTCTTTCTTGCCCTCTAAGGCTCTCCTCAATCTAGCTTTCATGCTTTTCATTCTTATGTTGCAAATTTTGTTCCATGTCCTGTAGTGATAGGTTATGTGTCTCATCATTTGGTTATCTCTATTGGCCCTCTGAAATAATAGATGGTGATATTGTGAAAGTTACTCCAGCTAGTGTCACTTCATAGTTATGCAAGTGAAGCGCAAAAAGTCTAGCAAGCTCATGATGAAACTGGACCCTCTCCACTAGTTCACAAAATTCATAACATCCAAGGTGCCTAAAACACGAAACGAGTAGTGGATAGGCTTGCAAATATCTTAAATCATTGGGCTCTTCTCTTATGATTTTGCCTCCCTTATGAGGCTTTCTCTGCTGCCTATGTCTCTCCACTGAACTATCACTTGCTATCTCATCGTCATAATCAAAATCACTTCCTCTATCCATTGAACTAGCTATTTAGTTGCACAAATGTTGACAGTGTAGATGGGAAAATGTAAATGGGATGATGGGTATGCTCTAGGGTTTGTAAGTGAATGTATGTAGTTATAAACATAGCATAGGCTATGAGAGTGAAGGGAGGGTTATGGAAATGAAAGATAGGTGATGAAAAGTACATGAGTATGGAGGGAATGATGAATGAAAGGGTTTAGTTATGAAGCTAGACAGTGAAATGGACCAAATGATTAGGGTTTTAGTGGAAGAGGATTAGGTTTTAATAATGAAAATGGAGGAGAGGTATGCAACATGAAGTTTGCAATCTAGACACTGTACAAGAGTAGGTACTTACTTGCAAATACGATATTAGAGGCAATTTGGGAAAAACTTTGAATTTTGGAGTGATGGGATGGTTTTCTACTGTAAGCATAGTGCTCCTGCCTAGACGTGCAGTGCCCGTTCAAAAATACACTGGAAAAAAACTCCCTATGCGCAGTGCCTTGCCCTAAGCGCAGTGCCTCCTTTCTTAAGTGCAGCCCAAATTCAGGATGACTTTTGACTACCTTCTTGATGTTAAAATTAGGCATGTGATAGCTTTTTGGAAATCTTATTGGGTCTAATTTCTAGAAAATCTTGAATTTTTCAGTTTGGAGTTCATTTGCTCTGTCAAAAGTCAAATCTCCGAAGACTGGTCAAAATGTGCAGAATAAGGCTGCCAAAATGCAGAGTGTTGTTTCCATCAATGTCTGGACGTCTTCCTGAACTCCAAATTGAGTTCATGATGGCTCATTAGAAATATATTTGTGACTAGTTATTGTTTGACTCATCAAACAAGTCATTTGGTCACCTTAGCTTAGAGAAATGTTGATATCCCCAAGGTCACTCCAGAAGTGCATCAACCCTCTTGTAGCAACTGTATTTCTGACATTTCTCTAAAACCATGAGACTTGTGTACAAAATGAAGGAGTTTTTTCTTCTCAGGATTATGATGAACAAAAACCTCTCTCACTTTTTTAAAATTTATCTTTTCTTGCTCAGAAACACAGTTTGAAGAAAAATCGTCCCTTATGTGTGGTGAATGACTTGTTCCTTGGAATGACTTCGATGGAGACTTGATGTTTGATGATATGAAATGGCCTCATACCTTCTGATATCTCTTATGTGTCCTTTTCTCAGATATCTTTGATTCCATAGCTAACCCTAGCTCAGTGAGAGAGGAAATTAGGGTTTAGTGCTTGTTCTCTTTTGCTTTTGCAGGTGGATTTTTGCTCGTGATAACCTGATTTTTTTTGTAGTGGCAGGTGCTTGGGAACATC
>APFE031568293.1:18060-91191 GCA_000404065.3 Pinus taeda | reverse complement strand
AAAATAATCATTATCATATCTATTACAATTGGGATAAGAAAGGAAATGTTTTGGATCAGCCACTTGTTCTTCTTCAATTAGTGAGCCATGGTCTTAAACATCATGCTCATTCCTTGTGGTGATATTTTGCATCATCTCTTCCACTGAACTTACCAAAATGTCGAGCTTTACCTCTAAAGATGTCAATTCCTCTGGATCTATGCTCTTCATCTCTTCTTCGTTCAACTTTTCCCTTCCGATCAACAGATTAGCCTCTACATCTACTGCACTTTTTTTCATCTCTTCAAGTGTTTCAAGGTTCCTTTCTCTCAGTTGAAACTCCATTTCCATATCAAAGACTTTCGAATAATGTAAGAGAGAGGATCCAGGAGGAGGTCTTATATTAATATGCATCGAACAATAGCTTGGTTAAATCTGGTAGAAAATTGTTGTACTATCTCCCCTGGCTATCTTTTCAGCTAGTTGTACTCTTCTAGAATCAAGAAATGGTTTTGTTTGACCACCCACTTGTTGAAGAAAACTTTGAAGAATTGCTGGAAACCGAAGGTGCTCGCATCAAGCAGGGTTTTGAACCAACTCTTGACTGTGCCTTGCAAAGAAAGAGCAAAGAGCCTAATACTGACATCCGCTTCATAAACTTCAAAAAGGTCAAGAAAAGACTCAAAATTCAGTACATGTCTCTTAGCAGTGATGCTGCCACATTCACCATCAATTCTTGGTAGATATAGGTAATGATTTTTAGGGAAATCATGGGATATAGGAGGCAAAATCAGAGGCTTGTATCTATATAGAATTTTACAAGGTATAGGAGTATATACAAAATTTGTAGAATCAATCTTGGTCTCTTGAGGCTCATCATTTGAAGATAGTCATCATAAGATTCAAATGAAGGGAGGCAATTCTAGGGTAACCACAAACCACGCTTAACATAGTAGCTAGCCCTACTAGGTTGGGAGAGGGATATGTCCTTATGGATCTCAGTCAAGATGACTAGATCAGGAACAAGATTTTATGCTAGGTATAATATCTCAAGGGTTTTGATTGAATTTGTTGGTGTTTTTTTCCAGATCAGTTGGATCTGGGAAATTTGGGTCTAGGAAACTAAGTCAAAATTGTAGGGGATTCTATGGGGCAAGGTAGGTATGATATTCAACACCTTAAAGCTTTATGGGGTGAAATGCTAGACTGGTGAGGAGCTAAGAAGGGCCTGAACAAGTCAAGAATCCTTCCTAAACAGTAGAAAAGACATGAAATATTGGTTTTTTCCCAAGGCAAGGCATTAAAAACTAATGTATTCCACCTATCTGACTTGAAAACAACCAATCAAAAACAATTATATGAAAAAGAGGAATACATAAATAACATGAGAACATAATAATATAAGAAGAAACACATGCTAAAGGCCATACCATAGGGAACCCATAAAATTAGCTGCAACTAGATTAGTTTCTTGCCAACACTACTACAAAATGATAAGTGTTCAATACATGAGAATCCAGCGGAACCCAACCTCACCAAATGACCAAGAAAACACATAATATAGACATCTAAACTACTCATCTTGACCTTTAGGGTCGAATCATGAGAAGAGGGGCTATTTCAACCATTTCCCAACAAAGAACTGGAATATAGGCAGTCAAACAACTTGACTCTAAAAGAGGGGAAACTAATTCATTTGCCTCAAAACCACCTCTAACTAATGAATCTACCCTCTAACACCATTTTACAATTACATTTACATGCCATGTCATCAATTACATTAGTGAAATCATCCATGAGGAGAGAGAAATCAAATTCACAGTCAAAATAGGTGAATTTTAGTTCCTTGAGCAAAATGGCCCTAAGCGTAGGACCACTGGCCTTAAGTGCAGCACCACTTTCCACCTGATTTTGGAGGCCTTAAACTTAGCCAAATTGAGATCATGATAGCTCATTGGAATGGTATTCAAGTCTAGTTTCTGGAACATGTATAATTTTTGAATTGCCAGGTCATTTGCCCCCTCACAACGTGAATCTCCCAAGACTACTTATGTGTGTCCAAAAAGAGGCAGAAAGGTCATTTTCGGTAGTTTTTGGACCTTTTGGTGAGCTAGATCTGCTCCAAAACTTCTAAAAATTTCCAAAGTGAATGTCTTCATCATTCTAAATCCAAAAATGTTAACTGTTTCTCCAATGGATGCCCCAAGAAAAAGCGCAGCGCGGACAAATTTTTTGTGTTGTGAATTTCAAAATTTCAAAAATATAAAAACTTCTCAAAATTTGCCCAAATTTGTCATGGAGCACCAACATCAAGTGCTTTGGTTGGCCAAAGAGGCTTTGGCCAACATTTTTAGTGTATCTTGCTCTTTATTGCCCTCTAACGCTCTCCTCAACCTAGCTTTCATCCTCTTCATTCTTATGTTGCAAATTTTGTTATGTGTCCTATAGTGATAGGCCATGGGTATGCTCTAGGGTTTGTAAGTGAATGTATGTAGTTATAAACACAGCATAGGCTATGAGAGTGAAGGGAGGGTTATGGAAATGAAAGATAGGTGATGAAAAGTAGATGAGTATGGAGGGAATGATGAATGAAAGGGTTTAGTTATGAAGCTAGACAGTGAAATGGGACCAAGGGATTAGGGTTTAATAATGAGAATGGAGGAGAGGTTTACAACATGAAGTTTGCAATCTAAACATTGTATAAGAGCAGCTACTTACTTCCAAATACGATATTAGAGGCAATTTGGGCAAAAATTTGAAGTTTGGAGTGATGCGATGTTTGTCTGATCTAAGCGCAACTCTCCTGCCTAGATGTGTGGCACTGTGTCTTAATCGCAGTGCCCGTTCAAAAATACACTGGCAAAAACATTCCTACGCACAACGCCTTGCCCTAAGCGTAGCACCTCCTTCCCTAAGCATAGCACCACTTCAGGATGACTTTTGACTGCCTTGTCGATGTCAAAATTGGGCATGGGATAGCTTGTTGGAAAGCTTGTCGAGTATAATTTCAAGAAAATCTTGAATATTTCAATTTGGAGTTCATTTTCCCTATCAAAAGTCCAATCTCCCAAGACTAGTCAAAATCTGTAGAATGAGGCTGCCAAAATGCAGAGTGTTGTTTCCGTCAATGTTTGGAGGTCTTCCTGAAAACCAAATTGAGCTCATGATGTCTCATTAGGAATATCTTTGTATCTATTATCATTTGACTCATCGAGCAAGTCATTTGGTCACCTTAGCTAGGAGAAGTTTTATTTCGCCGAGGTCACTCCAGAAGTGCATCAACCATCTTGTAGCAATTGTATTTCTGGCATTTCTCTAAAACCATGAGACTTGTGTACAAACTGAAGGAGGTTTTTATTCTTGGGTCTATTATGAAAAAAACCTCTATCATGTTTGTCAAATACATCTTTTCTTGCTCAAAAATATAGTTTGAAGAAAAAACGTCCCTTATGTGTGGTGAACGGCTTGTTACTTGGAATGACTTCTCGACAAATGATGGAGACCTGATGTTTGATGATATGAAATGGCCTCATACCTTTTAATATCCCTTATGCCTCCTTTCCTTAGATATCTCTGATCCCATAGCCAGCCCTAGCTCAGTGGGAAAGGAAATTATGGTTTAGTGCTTGTTCTCTTTTGCTTTTGCAGGTGGATTTGTGCTCATGATAACCTGATTTTTTTTGCAGTGGCAGGTGCTTGGAAAAATCACAATATGTGCAGCTAGGAACCAATATTACATATTAAAACCTAAATTACATCATTAATGGAGATAAAAACAAAATAACATGTTTTCACCTCAAAACATGTTTTGAGGTGAGAACTACATTAGGCTTTCAAAATGATAAATTATGGCTTTGATAATCATTATTGGCCTCCTCATGTCCTTGCTGATCATTATTGGCATGTAATTATTGGATTTGACCATGGTGGGACCCTAAAACCTAATGAGACCAAACCCTAGGACCTAATGAAATGAATTGCAAAGGGAACATGAACCATGACTGAAATATATGGAAGAGGATCAACAAGTACAAATCATGAGGGAAAATTGAAGTAAACTTTACCATTAGTGAATCCATGACCTAATGGAATGCAAACTCATTAGCATGGGACTCCTACTATGAAATGCAAAAGAGAAAATTTTGATCACTAATGGCAGTGTGAAGACACTGACACTAACAACACCTACACCACAATGGTTAATTATTGTTGTTTCATTAATAATAATAATTTATTTTTCACATGCATCCACAAATAATAGAATTCATTTAAGTACAAGGATTTCAATATCATTACATGTCCAACCTATATGTAATAGGTAGGTTCATTAGACCATAAGCATTTACTTAAATACTGTCATCATACACTAGTAAAAATGGTCACTTTTTGACAAACATTTGTCAGTATTATCGTGATAATTCATCACTATTATGACAAAAGGGGGATTTTCTAAACATAGAACATGATAGAATCACATTTTTTATGTTTTTCAAACTTATCGCAATTCCAAAGGAAAGCAAACATCAGCACATTGATGAATGGATGAATCAAATGTCGTCAGAATACTAATGGAAGTAGAAATATCATGGTGTCGTATGAATGAAAAAAAAGTGGTTGGTCTATGGATGAAACAATACTTACTTCAATGAATAGTTTTTTGAAAGAATGAAGATATTTTGCATCGCTCTAGTGACTCTCCCAAGCATAGGTGTTGACAAAGTGACAAATGTGTTATCTAGTGAACAATAGCATCCATCGGGACAAATATGAGTCGTAACTGTCGTACGACTGACACTAGATACTATTTTACAATGTTAGTGGCCATCATAATAGTGACAAGTATTTATCATCATAAGAGCGACATTAAGCTTTATTTTGTGGCAGGTCAGCTATATGACCAACATTAGGAGACATTGTATGTTGCGATGTAAGAGTGGTGAGTAGGAGTTAGTAAATGTTGTAAGATTGATAGTATTTTTTTTTAATTATTGCACTGTTGTGGTTCACAAATAATATGTGTTTTTTTTTAACGTACACCATTTATACAAAATCTAAGATTTGTAAAATCAATTGTAAAGCAGACATAATATAGATTCACAAATAATTATGCTTGTGTAGTCATGCACAAAAGGTTCTAAGTGTATTTTTTTGTAAAATATCATTAGATAAATTATACTACTTAGAAGTGTGAACATTGGCATTGATAATTGTTTTAGAGTTTCCACCAAGAGAATCCTAAATGAACCATTGCATTTTGGGATTAGATTTCTAGGAAAATTACTTAATCGTTTAAGAGATTTGATTCTTTCACAAAAAAATATTAGAAAACATATTTAGAATCTCTAACAAAAAGAATTTGAATTGACCAAAAATATGCTTGTGTGATTTAATTTCATTAGGTTGTGATTTACTTAGGAGAGGGCACCACCCTCATCAGGTGTACAACCTTTGTGTATAAACCTCATCAGGTGTACAACCTTTGTGTATGTGTGTATGCTTGTGTGTGAGAAAAGGTTTTTGACTTCCATAATTATTTTCCCTCTGTCATCAAGTTAGATTCCCTTTATAATCAAAGGGTCTTAACATATGTCAAAAAATCCAAATTGGTTCAAGAGAAAGAATTTATTCTTTTAAGTCAAAAGTATTTATATTACTGGAGAAATAAAAAAATTGCGTCTTCTATTGTTTTGCACCCATAAGCCATGCAGCCTTCCTGGGGATTGCAACTATCATAGGTAATGATTACATTTGATATGCTCAAAAAGAGTAAAATAGCACATGAAGGTCAAGGAAAAACCTAATTAAAAAATAGTTGACTAAGAACAATGTGCATTACAGTTGACATTAGAAACCAACCACGAAAAATCAAAGAAGATACTCTCATGAGATGAGAAGAAAATGACATGAGATACCTGATCGAGACATTTTCTTAGGGTAGCTACATAGAATCTAAGACTTCCTATTCAATGGGAACCATCCTATAATATTCATTCTCCATGGGCTTGGTGGAATTGTCAACTTTCTTACATTTTCTTGTAGGTAATGAGGTAGATGGAGGATCAAATTTTGAAGGAGTAGACGTGGAAGGAAGGCCCGCTATGAGGGGATTATATTATCTTAGATTTTCAACATATAGCCTTCGATAGGATGAGGTTGACTGAAAAGGAGAGGATGGGTGCAGTGAGACCCATAGAACATTTGACATATCCCAAAGTGAAACCTTGATATTTAATTTGGATTAATCCAAATCCATTATATGAGCTTCCATCGCCATCATATTCCCATCATGGTCCCTTAGGTGGTATATGATGATGTTCCTTAGTGACCATGCATTGTCATCAATGAACCATAGCTTTGTCACTTTGAGGTTAGTAACCTACAATCGATAGCATTTGGGAATGCTTGGGTCTTAGTTCTCTTGGCCACAACCATGCGATGGTGGGAGTGGAGCCCGACCCCCGCCATGGTCCCCCTTGTGATCATACCCCCTTTCTTGAACCATTGGGCCAATAGATGAAGATGAAGAGTGGGTGGGGAGGAAGAGATTGAAGTGAGTATAAAGAGAAAATTCTAAGATAATGGAGTAGCTAGGAAGGAAGGCACCTAAGGGTAGGGATGTGAGAAGGCGCACTAATTCATTGATGTAAGCTAGATAAAACAAAATCTACCACTAGACCAAGGACATGACTATAGAAAACAGGGGCATACGGTATTTGGTAGGAAGAAGTGTTAGAAAATTATATATTACGGAGCAATGGAACACATGAAATAATGCAGAAATATAAACACAGAAAACGCACAAAACAAGAGAGACACAGATATACGTGGTTCACCCAGTTTGGGCTACGTCCCCCCCGAACAGCCAGTCCTTCCTTTCTATTATCCAGCAAAATGAAGAGACACAACCTACAGCAAATCCGCTGTAATATCCTCTGTCTTCTCTCACAGTCTCACCTCTCTGTTTCTCGCTCACACAGAATACATATCTATCTCACAGCCTCAAATACAATGCCCTCATACAAAGAGAGGGGTTGCCTTCTAGGGCAAAAAACCCTAAACTAAACATAAGTTCTATCGTCAGATCATACGCCTAATGAACGACCCAGATTGACTAGAAATTACTATACTTTTACAAGGCAATTTTACAGCTGTTTTTAGCTTCGGGGGCGCTACCCCCGAAACCCCCCACCAGGGGGGGGCTCCCAAAGGTCGCAGCCACCCCGCTTGGACCCCCCCTGCAGCGAATATTTTACGGTCGGCGTTGCCGCCCCCATTTTGAACTGGGGTCCAATGTGGCGGTACTTTTGAATATAGAAGATAATCAGGCTCCACACCCAACAAGAAGCCAAAGAATCATGGGTAGAGAGGATGCAAGGGATCAGGTATTGAGTTTGAAGCAAGCTCGGATATGAATTCGAGTAGAGATTGCATGTGAGGGGAATTTATGTAGAATACAACCCAATCATTTCGTATGTATATAGTCGAGGATCCTGAAAACATATGTACCAAGTGAGAGGTGATTGTAAATATGTCGGAGAATCCATATTACCATCTTAAAACGTGGAATGAATGTATAGAAGATCAAAGGAGTTGTATTTCATGCGAGCACAGTTAGGCCTTCCATTCAATGCATTTAGAGTTATGATGCACTAGGGAGGAGTTTAAGTGAAATGTGGATGATAGAGATTGTCGAGATATTGATCAAATGGCCAAAATTTGATAGTGAGAGACCAACATTATCAAACCATAATTTATCACTCATGTTCTCTATTTTACGCGTAACACAAAACCATTTTGTATATGTGGCATGCTCATATTAATAGTGAATTTACAAAGCGTTGGCTTCCAATAAAACATATGTGATTGCTAGACCATAAATTATTTTGGGTCACATCAATGTTCGTTGTCAAGGCAAGGTCCACCATGCAAAATCATATTATCCCTTAGACAATCGCAAAGTGATGCATGTCTGCAAGTGAAGGATATAAAATTCAACCTCCAGTTGATCAACGTTTGAAATATGTTCTATACTATAAATTTCCACATTAACCCCTTGCATAAGAAACAAGTGTAAATGTTGTGTGAGTTATGTACTATAACCTATGAAGTATTCATTGTTATTTTAGCTTGAATTCTCCTGAGGTTTAGGATATTATTAAGAGGGTTTTCACAAACATAGGGATTGAAGAGAAGGATGCTCTGATATAATCCCGATATATCAATTTTATAACAACATGAATGTAAGATAAAAAGTCATGGATAAATATGGTTTCTAAGGAGGGTCCAAAACTAATGCTTTCTTGCTAAGTGAAAATCGTTTCCACGGATTGGGCTTGGGAACCCACCAAGGGTTAAAGTCATAATAGAAGAAAATTATAAGATCTGATATGCCACTATGACTAATATGTCTTTCTTGAGGACACCTGAATGGATTCAAATCGAGGACAATGGCATGAACCCAAATTATCTCACCATTTAAAGAGTGTCCTGAACCCCTAAATAGGTACTAAACCAAAACATTTGGGCCTAATTTAGCCCAGCCATATGACAATATTTTGAAAATAATATGGCTCTGGTTAGGGCTATGTTGAGGTCACATTTGGAGGTCCTTTAATGCCTAGAAGATGCTAATATTTTAAGTAGAACCCTTAGTTCCTAATTACATGTTAATGTTTTTTGGGCCAACTCTGATAAAATTATTAAAGAATAATTGAGGATAGCATAAGTCCTTTATTGTGGACACAATTAGCGAAGGAGGCTACAATCCTATAAGAGGTTGAGTACCTATATTACATGAATAGAAGAAAATAAAATTTTATGAACATGAAGTTAAGGATGAACCCTGTATGGATATTTGTATGAAGAGCAAGGAATAAAATTAACATTTGAGACACAAACTAGACCTTATTTGATGTTTGTTCTAAGTCAAATTTGAACTTGTATTTGGTCCATACTAGCCCTGTGGAGGCCATATCTTGAGGCATCAAGTTTTGATATAAGGAAAGAGTGAGGTTTTCTTCTTATTCCAAAAGGTTGATTCATCTGAAGCATAATTATTGGACCTATAATGATCAAACAAGGAATGGATCTATAATAGGAATCAACCCTTGTCTAAGAAAATATGAATAAAATTTCGCCTTGTATTAACACTAAGTTGAAGAATTCTTAGACTACTCTAAGGCCCCTACCTTTAAGCTAAAGTTTAGGACAAGAAGGGTTGATCCATGAATTGGATCAAGGATCATGATCATTATTGTTTAAAGTTACTTCCATGGATTCAACTCATGGATTGAGATGAAATAGTGTTATGTTAAAGAAATGAACATAGTAGGGAACCTACGATATGTTTACATGAATAATATTGTTGTAGGTTTCACAAAACATCCATATACCATAATGGTACACAATAGAGTAATGGACACATACTAGAGCCTTGAAATTCAAACTATTTCACACATATTTCCACATACTTCCAAGACAAAATGTGGGACATTAGACTATAATGAAATTTTACACAATATCCATGCATTAAATCCTAATATATGCTAAGGTAATGGATAATATGGCCCATACCATTTATTTGATAGTTTTCCTTACTTAATGTTGGCTGATATAGCCCCAAATATCAAGTTCAAGCTCCTACCACTTGATTCCTACACACAAGAGATCAAGAATGTCAATATAAAACCCTTTCAAGCCATAGGAATATTGACTACTACTATATATAACATAATATACTCAAGTAATATTATATATACCATTTTATTTCAATAAAAGACTAAATACACAAGATAATGAAGGGGAAAATCATATAGATATATATCTGCGACAAGAGACATATTGCATCAAATAAGTTTTCTTTACCTTGAGTCCCAATTGAAATACCCCTAAATTCTTACCCAAAATCCTCCTTGTCCCTCAAATAAATAAGAATGATATAATCTCTAATTTTTATTGGAGGATATACTTGTATAAGATTCAACCAACATTTAAAGAATCAACAAAATAAGAAAATAAATTAACAAACAATTTTATGACTAAAGAATAATTAAAAATACTTGAGTAAATGAATACCTGAATGAGCTCCTCTTGTTTTGAGAATAATTTATTAGAGTATTCTTATCTTGTAGAAAACCTCCCTTGATTTTATGGAGCAACAAAAGAGTCAAAATCGATTTTTTTGTTGCTTTTTTGGATCGACGCAGGTTTGCTCCAATATTATTCTATTCGTAATTTATTCTCTATTGAAAATGGACAACCACATGAAGGTGGAAGATCTTATGGCCTCTCCCCTAAACCTTGTACCTTTAAAATGGCAAAATAGGCATAATGAATCCACATATTTCCTTTTTTGTCCTCTTTCTAACAAATACAACATTCAACCATTGTAGCATGTTGACAATCCATTAGTGATTGCGGAGATATTACAATGCTTGAATTTTGTATTTTTAGGAAGAGGACAAGAAAGGGGATATAAAGATTCCCTGTGTTTATTATTTCATTTTGAAGTTATAGGTTTAGGGGAATAGATAATAGGGTTTTGTATAAAAGAATCAACACCAAAGCTTCCTACTGTAATGTCCTCCAATCGTTGTTATAATGATTCAACCAACACTTAAAAATTGGAAAAATAATATAATTTTTTATGATTAAATAATAATTAAAAATATGTGAGTGCATGAATACTTGGATGAGATCCTCATTGTTTCAAGAATAATTTATTGGAGTAGTTTAGTCTTGGATGAAACCTCCCTTGATTTGATGAAGCATAAGCGAAGTCAACATTGACTTTGTTGTTGTTGTGTTGGATCAAGTGAGGTATGATCTAAGATTATTTGAATCCTAATTTACTCTCTATTGAACATATGCATATGCAATAGAGTAGCTATCATTTATATCAGTATGGTTGGTACTTTCTAGTGATATTGTTAGTATATTCCAATGTCGATAAGAATATGTGAAGTGAAGTACCTTGATATGAAGGATCATTCAGGACTTGATTTGAAACAAGCACCATGTACATTGTACTACATGATCAATGAGTTATTTGAAGTTTAGATTACACTAAGAAAAATTCAAAAATTAAATAGTTTGTTTATTATTCTAAAATGCTTATTTTAATATTATATGTAAATGATATCATACTTATCGCAAGCTCAAGGAAACTCTTACACTGGTCAAAGACAAAGTTGGTGAGAGAATTCAACAAAGGATTACTTTTGAAGATGCACTCTTACATTTGCTTTTGAATATGTACATGAAGAAACTCCTACAAAGGAAAATGATGTTAAATAATTTTCTCAGGAAAATTAGGAAATACCACAACAAATTCTAAGAAGATCTACATGGATGAGATATTTTCCTGAAAGGTATAATGATTTTCCTTTAATTGCTAATGATGGAGAAACTATTTATTATTAGGAAGAAATATAAATACCTAATATTGATAATTGGAAAGCAACAATGAAAGAGAAAATTGATGCATTACAAAGATATTAGACATGGGATTTGGTGGAACTTACTAAGGACATAAAATTTGTTGGTTGCAAGTGGGTTTACAAATTGAAGAAATTTTTCGGTGGTACTATTCAAAAGTACAAATCAATACTAGTTACAAAAGGATATTATAAAAAAGAGGGCATTGATTCTATGATATTTTTTCACCAGTTTTTAAGCTTATTTCAATTCAAGTTGTGTTAGCATTAGTTCCATTACTTGATCTAGAGTTAGACCAACTAGATGTTAAAAAAAAAAATTCATACATGGAGATTTGGATGAGGATATATATATGGAATAACCAAAATGGTTTATTCGAAATCACAAAAATAGGTTTTTTTTCAAACTCAAGAAGTCGGTGTATGGCATGAAGCTGTCTCCCAGGCATTAGTACAAGAATTTTTATTCCTTCATGATGAGCAACAATTTTACCAAAAGTGAGTATGCTCATTGTGTTTACTTTCAAAAGTTGGAAAATGACATATTCATTATTTTGGTGATATAGGTTGACAATATGCTTGTAGCAAGCAAAAGCACGATTGAGATAAATAGGTTAAATGCTTAGTTTGTTAGGACTTTTGAAGTGAAGGATGTTGGAGAAGAGAAACAAATCTTGGGCATGGAGATACACAGAGAAAAAAAATAGTAAGCTATGGTTATCACAACAAAAGTATATTGAGAAAATACTTTTGATATTTGGTATGAATAATGTGGAACGTGTTCAAATCCCTTTAGCTTCCCATTTCAAGCTTTTCTCATGTTTGTGTCTTAGTAATGATGAAGAAAAGGAGTATATGTTTAGTGTTCTGTATGTTAATGAAATATGGTGCTTAATGTATGTGATGGTTAGTACAAGGTCAAATATTTCACACGCAATTAGTGTTGATAGTAGACACATGGAAAATCCAAGTAAAGAGCATTGGGAAATAGTGAAATGGGTGCTTCGGTATCTTAACGACAAAAGAAATTATTGTATCACTTATAATGGTAGTAATGATTCAATTTGTAGTTATGTTGATTCAGATTTTGTAGGTGATTTTGATAAGAGGAGATCCACTTTTTTATATATCTTTACTCTTGTAGGTGGAGTTGTTAGTTGGATGTCGAAACTTCAGAACATAGTTGATTTATCCACTATCGAGTCAAAATACATAGTTTCCTTGCATGTTTGCAAATAGGAAATTATTATTGGAAAATGTATGTCTCTAAGTTGGCTTTCATAAATAGCCATTTAATAATAAGAATATTGATTATCATCGCCCTGTGAATGTTTCCATCATAAGGAGGGTTTTACCATGTAAAGCACTATGTCAGTTTATGTGTTTCATTATTTTGTTATCTTATTTATTTGTCATTATTTTATGCAATTCAATCTATTCACAGGTTATGCTTTCACTACTCAACACAACAATGACTCATAAGAGAAGACGAATTTTTCCTCCACGTGACTGAGATTCCATGAGCAATATGCTCACAAGATGTTTATCAACTACAAAATTCAAACTTGAGCATTTCCGTGACATGCTTATATATATATCTGTGTTATATTTATATATATATATGTATGTATGTATGTATGTATGTTTCATTAATGTCACCCTCCAAAGGTGGTAAATTGTCATTTCTCTACAAATAAATATAGTGTTTGCACTCAAAGCTACCTACCCAATAATTTGCATCAAACTAAATTATGAATTGAAACTGTCAAAGGGATTTATGCAATGGAACATTTGGGGAAGATGA
Organism: Pinus taeda; assembly: GCA_000404065.3. Classification (NCBI taxonomy): domain Eukaryota; kingdom Viridiplantae; phylum Streptophyta; class Pinopsida; order Pinales; family Pinaceae; genus Pinus; species Pinus taeda. The sequence continues at coordinate 77,973 of APFE031568293.1, read as the reverse complement.
AAGACTATTCTACTCATCAAAATGGGTTTTATTAGTATCCTCTAGTCATAGTAGTAATAAAACAAGTTTTGTCTTTCAAAATATTTCGAAAATGTGTAAAATGTTAGGCTTTGATCTTCTATGGATCAAGCTATTGGTTTTATCATATAATAAAGTTTCATTATTGAACATAATTATGGAAAAGTGTGTGAAGAGTCACAAAAAGGGTCTTTTATATCCCAAGGGTTCAAGTTCAGTAGGTCTAGGGTCAAGTTACATTAAGAGATCATGAGAAAGGTCATGCTGCCATGCCTTGTCATAATGGGCACATATTTGTAGGGTATCTTGAGTCATTTACAATGTTCAATCGTGATTAATCATGACATCATTAGTACAACGGTCAGTAGGACAATGTTGCACTTTTGCCAAGTTCTTCACTTTCATCATTCAAGTTCAAAATCATAATTATCGCCCATCAAATCTATGTTCCTCCACATTTGGAGTTTGAATACATGGTTTATCAAAAAAATCTCACATCTCTTCATTTATTTATTACACGAAGGCTAAATGGTGTTTGGAGGTCAGTTCACAAAGGAGACATGCAATTTTGCTGCGCTTTTACCAAAGCATCAAATTTTGAAGAGGAATCAAGGTTTTTGGAACTTTTGTCCATGTAAGAGGTTTTTTTATGAATATTTAGATCAACTCCAAATCATTTTGCTCAATTAGAAGATCAATGTTTGGTTAAGTCATGAAGATGGGGGTGCCTTGCGCTTTTGCTGCAAGAAGAAGGTTTCGTGTTTGAAGGTTTTTGTTTGGCCTATAAGTTTTCTCATGGATTTGAAACTTTGTATGGACCATTCCATGCCATACCAGTACCCTCATGGTATCGGGAAATCTAGTGTCTATGCAGAGCTACTAGTCCCACTAAGACAGGTAGCTATCTTAGAAACAAATAGATTAAAGTTACGTTCGTTTTCCTTTACGAGAAGTAGATAGGAGAGGAGAAAAGAATACCAACCTCAATATTTCGCTCAATTCCTTGCTTGTTCCTTCTCCTCTCTAACAGATCTTTGCTGCTCTTTCCTTGACCACTCAACTTCAAAGAGTGCTTGTAAAGTCAAAGCAGCATAATACCTTCAAAGTGCAGAGATCTACAATCATAAACAATATAGGACCAAATATATATTGACCACACAAACACACATATTATCAGACATACAAGAATGTGGAGGAAAACTTGAATAGCTTTATTGATGTAAGGATTATAAGAGAGGATTTCAACCCATTGATCTAACCCAGTGTCATCCTCCCAGTATGAAAGCCCTTCTTCACCTCATGAAAAGCTTAGATCACCCAACATTATGATATTCCACTAGGAAACCAACAACACTTCCTTACAAGATACAAGGTTCCAGCCTCTGTATCTCTGGGATGAGGGATCCATATATAGATGATTGTAGGGGGGTGAGTCAGCTTCTGGGATTTTTATTAGTGTCTTCTCTATGATAGTTCTTGATTCCACTTGGAGATTGATGATCTCTTTCTCATCCCTGGGCAAATTCAGAGAGGCAAGTGTCACAGGAGAAGTTTCTGGAAGATTCCATGATCATCCACCTTGCAAACTATCTCTGCCATTTGTCTACTCTCACCCATCGCACCCTAAAAAAGGGCTTTTCAGTATGCCTCACACTTTTTGCACTGAGCAGGTGAGATGCATCGCACCCTTTGCACTGAGCAATCTGTATGGTCCAGTTTTGACCAGTTGTGAGCAGTTTTCTGTGGAGAACTTCTGGGAGATGATGCAATCAGCTGACCTTGTTCCTTTAAGGCATGAAACAACGCTCTTAGGGACTCAGAAGCCCTTGGTTTATGGACATATGTGATTGGGGTTGCAGTGCCAAAATATGTCTATAACACCTCATCATGTTAGATGATGGCTAGAGAGAGTATAATCTTGGAGTGTTGTGCTTTTGTGCTATGCCTTCCCATGGTCACCATATTTTCACCATATCTCTTAAACCCTATATCTATTTGCCATGAATTTTTTACAGTAGATGCACGTGGGTGTGATGAATAAGGCCACTTAATTGTAGGTCAAAATGGTTCACATTTTTTGAGAAATGATCCATCATCATATAAAACCATTTTTTGATTTTCTCGCCATCCGTGAGTCAATTTGGCTCAAATGTTTTGTGGATAAGGGTTATAATTATATTAACTTTTTGTCAAAAAATAAGCTCAAACCTTCTTATCGTTTAGGATTTATCAGTCATTTTCCTTCTCTGCTGCGTTTTTCCTTAACTAGGAGGTTGCGCTTTCACACAATCATCCTTTTCGACTGAGTTTTTCAAGTCAAAATATCTTGTATTTTTTTATGGTCTTAGTAGTTGTAATGAATCATCTAATGACTCACAAGCTCAATTTTGGCTGAGAATTTAATGTAAAAATGCTTAGAAATGATCAAGTCAAGCAGTCCCTAGCTTTTAGAAATCAGTGCTATTTTCATTGCATAAGTTAGAAACATAAATCTCAATGAGGAATTCAGTTCATAAAGGTGGGGAAAACATTTATTAGAGTATTTATGATGTGGTTGTAACTAAGAGACAGGTTATGGAGAAGGGACATTGTGTACTACACTTATTTTGATATATTTTACAATGAATGAAGAGAGATGTGGAATTTACAGGGATTCTTCTGTTAGTTTTATTTGGAGATGTGCTTTCTTTTTCATAAGTTATATTATATAACAATCATTCTTTGAAATGTATCCTCTTATTTAGTTTAAAAAAAAAAAAAAAATTGACTCATAATTCACTCCAAATAGTGTTGTCTTTCAGTTTTCTAGACATTTATGTTTTTTGCTAAAATGAAAATTAGAATTCATCTTGGTGTTTGATGCTTTGTTGGTCATTTTCCATTTGTCTTCCACTCACCCTCCTACAATGAATTTAAAACGAAAAACTCCAAAGACACTCCCTACCTTTCCCTTGTAGAAGCTCCTCCTTTTCTTCATTTCATCACTCAAAACATAATCAAGTAGACATAACTCCATGCCTAATGGATTTGTATCCTTTCCTATGAGAAAACCTTTAAAATATATACCCATCTGAGCACCATACCTAGCCTAATATTCAAGTAGTTGAAACATTTTAAGTAGAGAGAGCCCTCTCTAATGTTGGAAGGCCTAGATTCGAGCCTCTGTATGGTCTGTGGTTACTTCTAAGTTTCTCTCCTCAGCCTGGAGAAATGACGGAGTGCTAAGATTTTGGCATCATTACTTGGGAGCGAAAGGTTCTATATTCCCCCGAATAGATAATTAAAGTTTTAGATCTGATTATCATTAGGGTATTTTTGAGGTCTAAAATGGGCCTCTTAATAAAAATTTACAACCAAAATAAACTTTGTAAGAACAAATAGGATTCAAGATGAAGATGTCAACCATGGGGGATGATTCACCATTTTTGGAGTAAAAAAGTACAAATATTAAAAAATAATTAAATAATAAAACTACTTTTTCAACTTGTATTTTGAACATAGCTCCCTAAGATTTTACTCAAATTTCGAGCAAGAGTACTCATTGGATGTAAAATTTAATTCATTATCCAAGGAGTACCCATGATGCATACTTTCGATGGACCTACACGAAAAATTAGAAATACATGAAGAAATGTGATTGCAATCACATTTTTCATGTAGAAGCATCATTGAAAGTATGCATCATGGGTACTCCTTAGATGAGGAATAAAATTATGCATCCAACGAGTGTTTCTGCTTGCATCCTGTAAACAAATATATATACTCTATATATATCAAAGCAGCAGACTGAAGGCATTGAATTTGCCAATTTCAGACTCATATATTCTGATTTGGTCAATGTTCTGATTTGGAGCTCAAAACATAGAACCTATTTGCACAATCTCATTGATTCCTCACAGTGCTCCACTATTCATCATTTATTCCATTGTACATACCGACACTTATTTCGGACTTGCATCAACTGAGCATGGCCAGTTTTCCTAATCAACAGAGATCTAAGCCTTGCATATTACCCTTTGCAATTGACTTCTTAAACTGTTCAATTAAACTATTATATGTACCTTCACTGACAACTTGAAGGAGGTCTGAAATTTTTATTCAAATAGGCTGAATAGAACTTCAGATGATGTGTCTCAGAGAGACCTTAAATCTAGCGAAATACATACAAACTTTTCTTTTAGAAACTAGGTGAACATCAAAATGTTGTCTCAGAGGATAATTCAGAAAACTCGAGCCTCCTTCAAGAACTTGAACAGCCTCAGACTTGATTAGAAAGAGATTTAGAAGGAACAAGATATACCTAGCAATATCAGAGAACAAAAACTTTGGTCTCTGCTTCAGAATAGGTCTATTTAATGTGGCCTCCTTTCGTTTTAGGGCTCAGGTCTGCATTTGTTATCACTGAGTTGTTCCTCAGATCTCATTGACCAGTTCTTTTTCTTCACCAAATTCAGTGCCAAATAGGGAGATGAGGTGCTTATTTATATTAGTTCAATCCACAGTGAACCATCATGACTATAGGAGGAGGTCAACTTGAGTTTAGTTTGATCTGACTCCTGCAATTGATAGTAAGTCAATGCTTTTGATATTTCTTTGTGATTGTTATGCCAGTACGATCCCATTTGGGTTGTGCTCATATAGCTTGTTTTAGTTAGTTTCAAACCATAAAATCTACCCCAACTTCATCTAATGGGCTTGTCATATACCCTTCTTTCCCACATTTTCTTGATTATAAAATAATGTCAAAGTAACATGAGAGTTAGAAATATTTTTCAACAATAGTCACTTGCATCAGTTGATTATTATCTCGCTTGGTTTTCATCATTTTTTTATTATAAAATACTGTCAAAGTAAAACGAGAATTACAAATATTTTTCAACAATTGTCACTTGCATCAGCTGATTATTATCTCGCTTGGTTTTCATCCTTATGGCTTAATATGGAAGGACCATTTTCTGTAAGATTAGGAAATCCTACTGTGCCTTTGAAAGATCGATTTGATTAATGAAGGACATAAGCTAAAAATGCAGTGATCATCCTGTAAACAAATATATATACTCTATATATATCAAAGCAACAGACTGAAGGCACTCAATTCGCCCATTTCAGACTCATATATGATATATCTATTCAAATGTTTACATAAACCAATATTTCATCCACAGTGGCTAAGAGTAGTATATATCAAAGACTGAAGGCACTGAACTTTCCCAATTCACTCATATATCTACTCAAATTTCTACACAAACCAATATTTCATCCACCGTGGCTAAGAGTATATATCAAAGTAGTAGAATGAAGGCCTTGAACTTGCCCATTTGAGACTTATATATCTATTCAAAGTTTTAAACAAACCAATGTGTGATCCACAGTGGTTAAGAGTATCTATCAAAGTAGCAGACTAAAGGCACTGAACATGCCCATTGCAAAATTCAGATTCATATCTATTCAAACTTTTACACAAACCAATGTTTCATCCACATAGGCTAAGAATATATATCGAAGTAGCAGACTGAAGGCACTGAACTTGCCCTTTTCATATTCATATATCTATTCAAACTTTTACATAAACCAATGTTTAATCCATAGTGGCTCGTGATTTTCAAAATATTTATGTATGCCATAATAAGCACTTCACGAATCAACTAGGAATTGAAGGCACTTGCACAAAGAATATAATAACAGAAAACCAATGTATTCTTGCACAATAATATTATTGATGATAACACTATGCATAAATTGCTATTGCTTTGTTGTAAGCCAGAGCAGGATCTTGATCTTCCTTGGCACAGATGTTACTGTCAGATGGACTGAGATGAACTTTGTAGCCCCATTCCTCAATCCAACTTTATTCCTTTTCAATTTTGGGGCCATGAGGATCTGATAGCAGCCAAAAACTTTCTTCTTCTCCTTCTCAACCATCTCACCACCATCTTTATGCTTTTCTTGATCTTTACCCCGTTCCTTGCATGCACTACTGTTGAAGTCTTGACAGCAGGATTGTTGTTCTTGGGCATCAACAACATTATTAGGTTTAATGGATAGTAATTTTCCCACAAATGAAGGCCTGGGTTCGACAGGATTCCCCATCAAATCTCTGAAACCCACAGCCCCCCCAGTTGCAGGGATGAATCTGTTCATTCTGTGAAAATCTACTCCATCAAGAATCATGGTGCCAAGGTTGAGAATGCCCTGTGGGTGACCAAAAGAACGATGGACCTGCAGTGCCAAGAAACTCATCCCACTGAAATCTGTGCTCCCATAGCCCTTGAGGAGAGTGGAAAGCAAGACCACCTTGAATGATGACTCCAATCCTCAAATATCAATATAGTCTCCAGCCTACTCTCTCACAAGGCTCCAACCTTGTATGAGGACTCCAATCCTCGAATATAAATCTATGCTTCAACTTGGTCTTCAAGGTCTTATTCAGATCTGCTTTAAGAAGGACTACGATGTCTGCTCCAAAGTTTTTCTCCAATACTCTTCCAATCTGCACTAAAAGTGAGCCCCAGATTTTCTGCTCCAAATCTTTTCAAGTCTGCAAGAAGGAATCTCCAAGTCTGCTTCAAGAGAGGTTACAATGTTGCTCCAAAATTCGACCCAAGGTCTGCCCCAAAAGGTACTTCTTCTACTTCTGGTTCAAGATCTATTCAATAGGCTTCAAGATTTCTCCAAAAAACTCTCCAAGTTGTTGATTCAAGGCTTATTCAAAAAGCTTCAAATTATGTTCAAGAGGTTGATACATAATATCTTTAGAAGCTGCTCCAAAGCTCTTCAAGGGTTATTGAGAGTCATTCCAAGTACATCACTCTACATCACTGGTTTGAGATCATTGCACTGGTCAATGTTCTGATTTGGAGCTCAAAACATAGAACCTATTTGCACAATCGCATTGATTCCTCACAGTGCTCAACTATTCATCATTTATTCCATTGTACATACCGACACTTATTTCGGACTTGCATCAATTGAAAATGGCCAATTTTCCTAATCAACAGAGATCTAAGCCTTGCATATTACCCTTTGCAATCGACTTCTTAAACTGATCAATTAAACTGTTATATGTACCTTCGCTGACAACTTGAAGGAGGTATGAAATTTTTATTCAAATAGGCTGAATAGAACTTCAGATGATGTGTCTCAGAGAGACCTTAGATCTAGTGAAATACATACAAACTTTTCTTTTAGAAACCAGGTGAACATGAAAACATTGTCTCAGAGGATATTTCAGAAAACTCGAGCCTTCTTCAAGAACTTGAATAGCCTTAGAATTGATTAGAAAGAGCTTTAGAAGGAACAAGATATACCTAGCAATATCACAGAACAAAAACTTTGGTCTCTGCTTCAGAATAGGTCTATTTAATGCGGCCTCCTTTCGTTTTAGGGCTCAGGTCTGCATTTGTTATCACTGAGTTGTTCCTCAGATCTCATTGACTAGTTCTTTTTCTTCACCAAATTCAGTGCCAAATAGGGATATGAGGTGCTTATTTATATTAGTTCAATCCACAGTGAACTGTCATGACTATAGGAGGAGGTCAACTTGAGTTTAGTTTGAGCTGACTCCTGTAATTGATAGTAAATCCATGCTTTTGATATTGCTTTGTGATTGTTATGCCAGTACGATCCCACTTAGGTTGTGTTCATATAGCTTGTTTTCAGACTTTCTACCGTGCTTTGAATGAATACCTTTCTACTTTCTTTGATTTTTGTGTATTAAACTTCAATGAGTACTATTGTTTTATGTTGGTTGTATTATTTTATGTTTATCGTACTGTTAGAGCGCAAGGAATTATTATTACCCCGAATGAACTTCATAAATTTCAACCTTGAAAGACTCATTAATTTCACCAAAAAACTCTAATTGTGTGGATTTAAACTCAACATTCAGACCACACCAATCAACAAATCTCCTAAACATTTCAAGCATGTAATGTCCTCTTCAAATTGAGGATTAATGAGAGACGAATTGGCCTATACAACCTGTAGGCTATAGTCTTGATAAAGGGATAAAAACACAATGTTTCCCAATTTGAGGCAAAAATTTGGTCGGCTGGGACCAAAGAACCCAAAACTAGGGGTTGCACTCACAATCCCTCACATCTTGAAGCCCATGGAGAAATCTATAAATATGAGAGGAGTTGGGATCAAATGATCATCTTGTGGATCAAATCATTTGTTTTCTTGAGCTTTAGCTTTGAGGGTTTTAAGACCCCTTACCTCTCCTATCAATTTTGGTGGTGAAAGATCCCACCCTAGTTGATAAACCATCTTTTTCTTATTTCTATTCTGACACAATAAAGAGTAACATCTTCCGAAAAGGATGAGTTATTGGATTGAAGGTTAAAACACTGGAAGCTCAGTTGGGAAGAAGATCGAAGTCCCTGTGGCATTCTAACGAAGTTTTGGACAAAGGCCACCCCAAATGGTCATGATCGAAGCCAAGAAGCAGAAAAACCCATTCATAGATACAACAATAATGGAACAAACAAAAACAAATTTGTACCAAATCCATTTGTTGTTTCATTTTATAATTTTATTTTTGTAATTTCCATTTCAAAAATCCATTACTTCACCTGCACCTATATTCTTAGGCTCTCATATTCATAAAAACAATGTACAAAATTTTTCTTGAGTTAGTTTTAGATTATAAAATCTACCCATTTCAAAACTCCATTGCTTCACCTGTACCTATCTTCTCAGTCTCTCATATTGATAAAAGCAATGTAGAAAATTTTGGTTGTTAGTGTTAGACTATAAAATATACCCATTTCAAAACTCAATTGCTTCACCTGCACCTATCTTCTCAGGCTTTCATATTGATAAAAACAATGTAGAAAATTTCGGCTGAGTTAGTTTCAAACCATAAAATCTACCCCAACTTCATCTAATGGGCTTGTAATATAGCCTTCTTTCCCGCATTTTCTTGATTGTAAAATAATGTTAAAGTAAAACGAGAGTTAGAAATATTTTTCAACAATAGTCACTTGCATCTAATTATTATCTCACTTGGCTTTCATCGTTATGGCTTAATATGGATGGACCATTTTCTGCAAGATTAGGAAAGCCTATTGTGTCTTTGAAAGATCGATTTGATTAATGAAGGACATAAGTTAAAAATGCAGTGATCATCCTGTAAACAAATATATATATATATATTCTATATATATCAAAGCAGTAGACTGAAGGCACTAAATTTGCCCATTTCAGACTCATATATGATATATCTATTCAAATGTTTACATAAACCAATATTTCATCCACAGTGGCTAAGAGTAGTATATATCATAGATTGAAGGCACTGAACTTGCCCAATTCACTCATATAACTACTCAAATTTCTACACAAACCAATATTTCATGCACCATGGCTAAGAGTATATATCAAAGTAGTAGAATGAAGGCACTGAACTTGCCCATTTGAGACTTATATATCTATTCAAATTTTTAAACAAACCAATGTGTGATCCACAGTGGCTAAGAGTATCAATCAAAGTAGCAGACTGAAGGCACTGCACATTCCCATTGCAAAATTCAGACTCATATCTATTCAAACTTTTACACAAACCAATGTTTCATCCACATAGGCTAAGAATATATATCGAAGTAACAGACTAAAGGCACTGAACTTGCCCTTTTTAGATTCATATATCTATTCAAACATTTACATAAACCAGTGTTTCATCCACAATGGCTAGTGATTTTCAAAATATTTATGTATGCCATAATAAGCACTTCACGAATCAACTAGGAATTGAAGGCACTTGCACAAAGAATATAATAACAGAAAACCAACGTATTCTTGCACAATAATATTATTGATGATAACACTATGCATAAATTGCTATTTCTTTGTTGTAAGCCAAAGCAGGATCTTGATCTTCCTTGGCACAGATGTTACTGTCAGATGGACTGAGATGAATTTTTGCAGCCCCATTCCTCAATCCAACTTTATTCCTTTTCAATTTTGGGGCCATGAGAATCTGATAGTAGCCAACAGCTTTCTTCCTCTCCTTCTCAACCATCTCACCACCATCTTTCTGCTTTTCTTGATCTTTTCCCTGTTCCTTGCATGCACTACTGTTGAAGTCTTCACTCTGGGATTGTTGTTCTTGGGCGTCAAAAACATTATTAGGTTTAATGGATAGTAATTTTCCCACAAATGAAGGCCTGGGTTCGACAGGATTCCCCATCAAATCTCTGAAACCCACAACCCCCCCAGTGGCAGGGATGAATCTGTTCATTCTGTGAAGATCTACTCCATCAAGAATCAAGGTGCCAAGGTTGAGAATGCCCTGTGGGTGACCAGACGGATGACGGACCTACAGTGCCAAGAAACTCATCCCACTTAAATCTGCGCTCTCGTAGCCCTTGAGGAGAGTGGAAAGCAGGACCCTCACAGTGCCTAGCAGGGTATCCTTGAGGCAACCCATGCAGTATATCTCCATCATCACAACAGAGGTTTCACAGCAGAGAAAACTCGCTTCCACTCTGAATATGCCCTTGTCGTTCCAAGTAGGGTTTGGGCCCCCTGTTCTTTCAATTTGCATCGTCAATTTTTTCTCGAAATTGATCCATACAACACAGTAGGTCTGCATCATGCCAAAAATATGCATCTCCTTCAGATCTTGAGCTAACATGATGTTAAGCTCCAGCTGTGTGTAAGCTTCCCCCATGATGTAGAATGAATTTATGGCACAAGGAAACACAATATTCAGAGACCACCCTGATTGAAATTACAGGAGAAGGAACGCCATGAATGAAATCTTTTGAAATCTGAACATTGTATAGAATTGACTTATAAGACAAAACACATCATAGACTCTCTAGTTCATGATGATGAAAGCAGATGGAAATCAGTGCAGAAGGCCACCCCAAATGGTCATGATCGAAGCCAAGGAGCAGAAAAACCCATTCATAGATACAACAATAATGGAAGGTACAAAAACAAATTGTACCAAATCCATTTGTTGTTTCATTTTAGAATTTTATTGTTGTAATTTCCATTTCAAAACTCCATTACTTCACCTGCACCTATAGTCTCAGGCTCTCATATTCATAAAAACAATGTACAAAATTTTGCTTGAGTTATTTTTAGATTATAAAATCTACCCATTTCAAAACTCCATTGCTTCACCTGCACTTATCTTCTCATGCTCTCATATTGATAAAATCAATGTAGAAAATTTTGGTTGTTAGTGTTAGACTATAAAATCTACCCATTTCAAAACTCCATTTCATTTCCTGGACAGTCACGGTAGCATCTGTAGGTGATTCTCGCTGCATTCTTGAATCACCTGGAGGGTTGGTTTCTCTTTTAGCTGTTGATCATAGGCTTGAGGCCAATCTTGAAGAGTAAGATTCTTTCCATGATGCAGAACAAACCATGACCCTTTATGCTATACGAGTGTATATATTCCTTTGGTTAGTTGATTGTGGAAACCAGTCTTTATTTAGCCAGTTTATTGTTTCAAGCTCTTGATTTGTATTGATATATGATACTGTAGGAGAGAGCGCATAATGGCCAGTGGTGGTGAGATTGGTAGATTGAATACTTTTGGTGGAGCCGAGGTAGGAATCTGCACAATCTTTTGTGGGATATATAGACATAAAGAAGTAAATTTACATACTACAATAAAGGCTCATAAAACTTGACCGTGCTTCTTTTGTGAAAATCTATGATTGCAGGAAGGTCATCAAATTCTCCCTTTTATCTGCCATGGGCCTAATACCAGGCATATTCAGTTGGACAACAATGGAGACTGTTCTTCCAGTTCGGGTAGAGTTGGATGGCTTTGCCTTAAAAACGTTGATGAGAGCTCAGATGGAAGTGTCTCGGACAATGGAGATCAACAGCAAGGAAATTTTGTCGCATTAAATGGAGATCTTGACATGGAATTAGATAAGCTACTCAGAGCATCTGCATATATATTGGGTGCCAGTGGTTATACTATATTGTATAAGGCGGTTCTGGAAGATGGGCTGACTTTTGCAGTAAGCCGACTTGGTGATGGTGGTTTGGAAAGGTACAAGGATTTTGAAGCAGAAGCTAAAGCAATCGGTAGGGTTAAACATCCCAACATTGTTCGTCTTCGAGCTTTCTATTAAGGTATAGAGGAAAAACTGCTGATTTATGACTACATTCCACATGGAAGCTTGGCAAATGCCTATTATGGTGGGTTCTCTTGTTCTCTTTTTTCCATTTCATGTATATTTGCATGAAATCTTGTTCAATTCATTTCTGCAGGGTTGTTTTTTATTTATTTTTAACAAAGATAGCCCTTCAATCGCTTGCATATTATGAGTTTCTTATGTATTCCACAATCTCCCCTATTTAGCTACTCTTGGTAATCACAAGCTTGCATATAATGAGTTCCTTATGGATTCCACACTTTTCCCCTATTTAGCTATTGCTGGTAACCACTAGATATTCAATGACATTTGATCCGAACACCTCATTGAGTGTTTGCACTAAAGCATCTTCTAACCAAGCTAATCCTTGGGGCTATCTCTGCTAGATTGTTATCAACTAACCTTGGTGGCATTTGATATTATAGTGAATTTTCATTTGCTATTATTCGAAATAGTCTGCAAGCTTATTCAGAAGTATCCCACTCGCTTGGTAATTGCACAAGTCCCTGAAATTGAAGTCATCACCAGTAAGGTTGATTTGTCCATGCCTTTTAGAATGACCGTGTATGAAACTGTAGACCTGGAAAGTCTTTTCTATATTTTCTGAAGGATACAAACACCAAGAATAAGAAAATGAAGGGAAGTGAAAGTTGGAGGTTGTTTATTCCTTTGGGGTTATTTTTCTGGAGATTCTTAATGGGAAGCCACCTTCAGATAAGGATTTTGCAGCATGGGGTCAAAACTTTATTGATGGCAAGCATCGCCTTTTGCGCATCATAGATCCTACTCTTCGACCAAAGGTTGAAGGAAGGGAAGAAATCTCAGTGTCTGTGGGGATTGCATTGAATTGTGCTTCTGCTTCCCCTCAAAAGAGACCATCAATGAAGGAGGTATTGCATCTTTTAGAAAAAATGCCATCATCCACAACCGATTAACCAGTTCTTTCTTCTTATGTAGCATCCTTGCTTTGACATAAGTTGGACAAAGATGAGGACTTACACCCACATTCCATATTCAACAGATCTACTTAGACATTGACATAACTCATATAGACACCTCTATGATTGGAACTTAGCAACAGACAAACTCTACTGTCAACTCAGCTACTTATGAAATGGCCAGAGTCTTCTTAAAAATTTCTATATTTCTATAGTTGAGGACTGTAGCAAAGCTCAGGGATCAAACTTAACTCCATTCTTATGAGGAATCCGCGTTCTCACAGTTTACTTGCAGCTCATTCTCAATTTTAATAGGAAGGTGATATATGGTGTATTATTGTTGTAGTGGCAGGGGATGGATTTTAATTGCTGGTTGGACCAAAAGAAATTGATGCAAATCAATATTGAAAATTAGATTTATTGGTTTAGCTATAGTTTGCATATACAAAGAAGAAAATACTCTTTTTTCAGGTTAGAATATTTATATATACATGTTCATCTCAGCAACAAATGATAATTTATCAAAACCATGAGAATGCTACACATCTTCCTTCATAAGCCTTCTTACGAAGACCATGAAATAAGACAAGTGACCCTATGCTTGTATTTGTATCTTATTCTACATAACATCTTCTTACTTAGCTGGAGAACAATTGGCTGCAGTATTTATATCAGTTTATGTGGAATGTTTCTGCTGTTATATATTGAACAAGTCCATTATACCATATTCCTGGTAAGCCATGTTGTATTGATGACTGCATTAATTACTTCAGTTTGGAGACTGAACACATCATAATGACTCAATTAATTACATTACAGTATTGGGATATTGTGTTACATCATAACAGTATTTTTTGAGTCGGTATGCGTGGCGGCCCTATGATGCTTGCAATTTAGCAAGGAGGGGGAGAAGATGATGTCAGTGAAGATGAAGCAGGCGAACGGGAATGGAAATGGGGTTGTGTACGGGAGGAAAGGTCCGATGGTGCCCTTGGCAGAACTTCTGAAGTGCGAGCTCAAAAATGAGAAGATTGAGAAGTTGACTATTCGACATGGCCAGGCGAGCCAAAGCAAGAAAGGGGAGGACTTCACTCTTATGAAATTGGAATGCCAGAAACTTCCAGGGGACGGGTCCTCTACCTTTGTTGTTTTTCCGGTATGTTCTGTTGTTCAGCTTATCCTTTTCAGATCCTTTCACATTAACATTGACTAACACTATATCTCTCCAATCTTGCAGGAAGGTCATCAAACTCTCCCTTTTATCTGTCATGGTTGGCCAGGATTAAAATTGCAAAGGGAGTAGCCAGAGGCCTGGCTTATTTACATGAAAGGAAGTTTGTTCACGAAAATATTAAGCCAAGCAACATCCTTCCGCGCTTTGACATGGAACCATACATAGCAGATTTTGGGCTAGAAAAGCTACTGAACACTGCCAATGTCAAGTATAGTAGCTCTGCTATCCACCTAAGGAACCTTGAAGGTATATTGTCAGGGAGAAAACGCTCCACTGGCTCCCGCAATAGCCTGAAAACAACACCTGATCTGCTAGGTAGTAGTTCAGGCACATCCAAGAACTTTGTATCTCCTTACCAGGCCCGAGAGGCATTGAAAACTCTCAAACCCAACCAAAAGTGGGATGTTTATTCCTTTGGGGTTATTTTTCTGGAGATTCTTACTAGGAAGCTGCCTTCAGAAAAGGATTTTGCAGCATGGGGTCAAAACTTTGTTGATGACAAGCATCGCCTTTTGGCGCATCATAGATCCTCACCATTTTAAAAACTTATCATTTCTTTATCCACTCACTATATGAGTTCCATTGGGAGTGTAGAGCCTTACAACAATAATATATTAGTCCAATTTTCAAAATTTCATATAATCTACTAATTATCAGTACTAAACTCTTTATAAATGAAGTTGAAACACTAAAAAACGATGCTTGCTTTTTAATTTAAAAGAGAATTATCATGGTAAATTGGTATAAGAATATTAGTAGAAAACATCACCTAGTTATAAGCCTAAATATTGGCAAAGGCTAATTCTTCATGTGGCATAATCAATTAACCATGTGATCTTGCTACATGATGCAAAAAAAATGACCCATAGATCCTAATACTTTTTAGGGTTCTTTTTCAATTCAATAGGCTTTTCTTCTTCTGCTTGAGATGGTAAAGATAATGACTCAAGAATGACTCTAAGCTTAATAGATAACCAAATTCTCAACATACATTGCAATTTCCACACTAGCCACTTACGGATTTTCAAACATCAATGTTTAGATGATAAATAATGGATGGGCATAAAAAAAACATAGACATTAACACAAAAAATAATAATAATCACATGAACCTACTGAGAAAGCGGAAACACATAAGATATCATCTTCACATTGGATACTTTGGAGAAAGGCAATCTTGAGTACCACAATCAAATAAAGAAACACCAGACTACGGGAGAAGTGAGTGTTAATTTTTAAAATTTTGATATAAACATTGGTTTTCAAGAGAAATTGCAATTAACAATGTACAAATTACTGAATAAATAATTACCAATTAAACTTTTAAGTTACCTTTTAAAAGTGCAATTAAGTTGAGCTTTCATCTTGTCATTCAATTGATGGACACTGAATATTAAATATAAGATAAATATATAGGAGTAGCATGCGAGTGTAGTTTTATAAAGAAGATTCTTTTTATTAATAATAAAAATATAGATAGTTAGTTTATTTTAAAGGGTTATAAATATGAGTTATAAATACAAGACTTAAAAGGTTGTAAATATTTGAAGGGTTGTAAATATGAGTTATTAATTGTTTTTATTCAAAACGTTATAAATAGCAATTTAGCAATTTCTTTTTAATTGAGTATTCAAATTCATGTTTGTTTAGGTTGAAGGTAAACCCACTAAAGTGGAAAAAATTGTGATGCCAATAATTAGAGGGATTGTCATCATGGGGTGATAAGAAATTTAATATTCCAAGAAGAGGAGGTAGTATTAGACCCTAAATAAATTAGCAATGCAACAACATAAATGTTTGCAACAAATTTAGAGAGATCCACCATGTTGTTGCAACAAATTTAGAGAGATCCACCTTGTTGAATAATGCACACACTACATGGATAATGGATTTCAGCACTTTATGCCTTACGGCATTTTCTTTGCAACATCTCGTGCAAATGCTAGTTAATATGTATACTATAAAATTTTAGGGAATTAAATTTTTTTATTGAATTCAAATTCAAAATTTGATAACTATGGTTTACAGCAATGGACCTCACGAGGTTCGTCAAAGCATGGAGAATGCGGCTGCAAGCCTGTTGTAGTGACGGAACGTCAACCGCACGGTCATCTGAGCGCCCTCTCCACGACACTCAGTTCTCTCTTTGCCAATCTCAGAGAATGCAGGAATTCAAGAGATGCATGCAGAAGAATAACGACGCGCTCAAATGCGATATACGAAAACAGCGACTGGAAAAGTCGCGGCAGCTCCTGCGCTGGAGGGTGGATGGAAAAACGTGTTTAAGATGGAGCCTGGGTATATGACCACTATTCCTGTTCAGTTTTCTCTCTTGAGCTTTCAGCCTCGTTATCCCTTTAAAGCAAGTGCCGAACTGGGCTATCTCTATTACTGTCACGTAAGCCCTATTTTCTTCGTTCAAATTCGATACTTTCATTTTCTGGTGAATGAAACTGTTTATTAAAATCATTTACCTGTGTAACTGTAGGTTGTGGAGCACTAAGACAACGAGATGATGAGACCTCTTAAAGTTTGACCTTGAATTCGAGCTAATGTCAGAAAAGCTGAAATATACAATACTTACCTCATGTTGTCTCAGTAAAATGGTCTACAATTTCCGGCTAGAATTAGAGGTTCTTTGAAGTATCCCTGTGAAGTGGTATTTACATAAAACATTGCAGAGTGACAACAGTGTGAGGTGCAGATTCTCATACTCAAGGAATAAAGGACAAAGTATCCTGTAAAGTGGTATTTCGATAAAATAGTATAGAGTGATCAAAAGTGTGAGGTTTGAATTCTAATACTGAAAAATAAAAGACAAAGTATCCTGAAAAATAAAGGACAAAGTATCGTCTCAAATGTATTTCCATAAAATATTGCAATGGTATTTCCATAAAATATTGTAGAGTGATATTACAATTTCCATAAAATATTGTAGAGTGACCAACAATGTGAGGTGTGGATTCTCATAATGCAAAAATAAAAAACTAAGTATCATGTAAAGTGGTGTTTCCATAAAATATGGGAGAGTAACCAACAATGTAAAATACGGGAGTTCCATAAAATATGGGCGAGTAACCAACAATGTAAAATATGGGAGAGTAACCAACAATGTAAAGTGTGGATTCTAATACGATGAGGCTCCTCTTCATATTGTCCCTCACGAGTACTAGACAAAAGACAAAATATCCCGAAATGTGGTATTTCCATAAAATATTGGAGAGTAACCAACAGTGTAAAGTATGGATTCTAATACGATAAGGCTCCTCTTTATATTGTTTGTCACGAACACTAGACTTTTCTCAAGCGGAGGCTTCGCCTAAAGTCAGGTGACGCTAAGTAGATTTTAATATATTTGAATAATTTTTGAGACAAATTTCAATATCTGGACCTTGGACATCTTTTTTAACAAAAGCTTCTTTTAATTTGCTGAAAATGTTTGACTTCATGGAATTCCTGCTGGACAAGGTTCCTCCTTTAACTAAGCTTGTGAGGAGCAAACTTTTCCAGCAATGGCTTCGCCTTAATACTTTTATTTGACGTTTTTTACTGAGCATATCTAATATTCACAAGATGTACATTCTTTTAGAAAAATCTTATTGAAATTTAAATTAAAATGTTCAATTTATTGTTCAAAACTAAATCTAACTAAAAACAAAATTTGGGAAATTTATTTTTGGCAATGTCACGCTATTTTTAGTTTAATCTCTTCAGTGTTTTTTTCCAGTATGAAAATACCTTGATACATATATTATATGAGAAAAATCCATAGATGTATCATCTTTCTAGCTGCTGATATTTTCAAAAAAAGATAACTAAAAACAGCTCAGCAGATATCAGATACTAATTGTGACCCTGCAAAAAAACGAGAGACATAAACACATTTGAGCAACATATACTACATATAAGCATAATACTGCTCTGAGTTGATGTGACAAAGAGGAGCACTTACAGTGGCAGATACTGTAAGAAATTACATTATACGTCATTTGTTGCTATAATGATAAAACAACCATCATATAAATTAGTATTAGTCCCCTCCCTGGAGAAAATCTGTAGGTACTTGTATGACCTGTAGCATTGTATAATTTTCAAAGTTTATTGATACTTTTAGCTTAATCTCTTCAAAGTTTATTGCATTCATGTCAAGATGTGTAGCTATATATATTTTTTATTTCCATGTAAGAGTAATTATGAGTATAATTTACCTACGTTAAATGAAATTGATAAAAGTAAATAGTAAAAATAATATGAATAACACTATAAACGTAGGAAAAAATTTCATGATGGATAAAGGGACTCTTCAAATTTAACCCCTAGTTTTACCCAATGAAGAGGCCGAAATTGAAGTTCCAGATGTCTTTCATTGTTCTCGCTGTTCAAGACAGTCCAAAACAGGGAGCATTCGAAAACTTAGCCGTACACACGGTTTAATGACCGTACGGGAGGATTAAATCTTTCTGGGTACGTGGCGAACTGTATAAGAGCAAATGCTCACCGAATCACTACTACACTCAGTCGTGGATGGCTATACAGCAACTCGATGAAATGTAATCGTGTCTTTCCTGAATGGACTATCACTATGTACTTTATCTTGAATTACATGACCATCTGACAACGTCTGGGATTCCATGAAATGTAATGGTGTCTTTCTTGAATGTTACTATCACTATGTATTTTATCTTGAATTGAATTACATGACTATAATGGTCATATGGAAAATGTCGTCTCTTTCAATGGCGATGCAACTGAACTTTAGGGTGTAACAACAAAGTACTTTCGCCTATTTTCAAGAAAGTTAAAATCGGTTAGATACCTCTCCACCTACATCAAAGAAGGTCATTTTATTTTCGCCTTTTTCTATTAAAACATACACTTTCAACTGTGTTAAATGCTTTCGCTCAACGCTTATTCACTCTTATTAGTCCCTGCCTGGGACTATTAGCGTTCGATACGCAGTCAACTGGCTATTAGTTGATGCGTTGACCGCAAATATGTGCCGGTTATTTACTACTTAACCAAAGTTTACCTGCGCAGTTTCCTCGCA
Source organism: Pinus taeda (assembly GCA_000404065.3). Classification (NCBI taxonomy): domain Eukaryota; kingdom Viridiplantae; phylum Streptophyta; class Pinopsida; order Pinales; family Pinaceae; genus Pinus; species Pinus taeda. Next base: position 58,608 of record APFE031568293.1, on the reverse strand, counting down.
AAAAAAATTTAGCCAAAGTTTTTATTTGGAGGTCTTATTGCTGGCCTCACGTCGCCCCGATGTGCGCTCAACTTTCGCTCAACTCAATTTATCCTAAGTTCGTTCTCCCTGCGCTCAACTTGCGTTAGCCTAAGTTTTTTATCCTAAGTTTTCTTTGCTGCCTATTCGTTTGAGGATTCTCAGGTTATATCATCATATGGTGTGTTGAGGAATGCTAAGCCGCGAACGCCAAACCCGCCGTGAGATGGCTCTGCAAATCGTTAGGCTGAGCGTTCGTACACTTGTCATGGCTGGCTTTTAGGATTGTTGACAGCTGCCAGCTTCATTCGACCACCCTCTTACGCCCTCTTCCCCTCTTATGCCCTCTTCCCCTCTTCATTGCATTGAGGCAATCTGCTTCATATTCAACAGGCGAGGATGATATGAGCAACCCGACTGGATAAATTTGGGGCATTCGGCTAGCATCGGTGGAATCAACCTTTCCATCCATCAGTGCTTTGAATTGTTCGCCCTCCAGTTCCTCGAAGGTGTTTATCCTCCAGTTCCTCGAAGGTGTTTATCAAAATCCCTATGGCTTCATGAGGAATGCTTCAAAATCCCTATGGCTTCATGAGGAATGCTTCACGAACAAATGAAAGGCCAGTTGAATAGCTTCTTGCAACCTGAAGCAGTTTATGAGGGCCGAGGCCTCTGGAGGAACCTGAAGCAATGTATGCGGGCGGAGGCTCTGGAGCACTGTAGAGGGCCCCAGAAGCTTCTCTGTCAGATAGGGAAGATCCTCTGTGAATCCTGCATCATCTGCATCATCTGATCGATTTAGCGTATTTCAAAATAAACAATAAATTCAATTACTGATGTAAAATGTGAAAGATATATCGTATTTTAGAATGAAAAGGGACACATGTGGCTTGCATGCAAGCCTCAGAGTCCACTATTTTCCCAAATTTGTTTTTATTTATTAATATATATATAAAATACAGAGGCACATTCCTGTAATTAAAAGAATAAGACTTACTATTTTCTCATCTCTTTACCTTTGCGCAAACACACACATAAAGAAAGTGTTAAAGATCTCTTCCCACCAAGGCCATGGAGCACCTAGCTTCTCTCGGTGCGATGAGAGTGCACAGATATAATTTATCCAGTAGAAACAAATAAGATTGGTATAGTTGTAACTTAAAAGTATTACAGACTACCCTGCCTATAAAAATTTTAATGATTCAATTTTGTTCATTTTTCAAGTGATCCTTAAATTTACACGAAAAACGTAAAAAAAAATTAAAAAATTAAGCAGAATGAAATCGTGCTCACCCGAAAAATATAGAAGGTTCACGATCCACAGAAAGAGCCATTACTGAGACAGAAATTATTGGTTTTCTCAACAAAATCAATCGTTCTATTTAGCCCTAAACCCTGCTTCCTTCGCTCGCAAACCCGAATCAAAGTTTTTGAGCTAAAAGAATTTCACATAATTTCTTCGTCAAATATGAAAATCCTACTTTTGCATTAGAGAATTCTAAAATTTTCACATATGCACAAAATAAATATCCCAAATTGTCGAGGGCTTTACGTTCTGAAGCAATGAGTCTCCAAAACAAAACCTACGGAATGTAACTACACATCCTAAGAGGCCGATTCTTCAGATTCCGACCACCGTTTGCAACAGACCCAATCCGAGCAAAATGCCATTCGTTCAGTAATATTTTTATGGAAAAACAAATGCGCACAATTCGTTACACATAATGTTACATACTAAGATCAAATTTGCACTGAAACTTATCAAAACAACCTGTAATTGCTCTAGCTAGCTTTAGGGTTTGCTTACATTTTTCTATTGGATGTAAATTTCTACTGAAACAAAAATTGTTGAATTCCAGCTACGGTTCTTGCTGAAACCGATTCAAATCAAACAACTTTTTCTCTAATCAGATACGACTGCCTTCATACATGTCACTGTAATTTTTTGCACAAAACTTTCCGATACTAGATCTCAAAAACCTCTACTCTGTGAAAACTGTAGCTGTAACTCGATCTGTTTTCGAGCACCTACATGTCAAAAAACAATGGTTCGTTTTATTTGTTCTTATAAACAAAACTAGGGAGAAGGAAGTAGGAGGGTTTGTTTTACCTATGTGGAAAAAAGGAATTTTGCAAACCCTGTGAATTGCTTCACAGCGTAGATGCGGACCTCATTCGACTGGTTATTGCTGCAGGGATATGGCCGTGTCAAAAGGATCATGCAACACGGGTGGATCCTTCACAAGAAAATTTTGAGAGGCTTGACAACAAGGTAGTGAAAAAATAAAAAATTGTGTCAGCTTCAACGCAGTTGTTCAATCGCAACACCAGCACGTGTAATACATGCAGGTGGTTCCATTGTCGCTGGGTGTCCAAATGCCCAATAATAGTTGCGATTCATTTAACTCCACCGCCAAAATCCTTTCGATTATTGATCCTTCTTCATGGAGACATCTGGCTCTTTTCTTGGTTATATTATTCTCGTAATGCCTGCCACGTTTTTTGTGCATGTCCTACACCAGTGTCATTATATTCGACGTCGGCCCTTAATAATATGTTGTTACCCTCCTTCGTCAACTTGCATTGTGAAATTTTTGAGTTACCTTCATCTTTTGCTAAATTTGTCTTCCGAAATTCTCTATTATATTATTTCTCTGACTATGCCCCTGATATATTGCAAGTAAATTCAAAGTGTTGAGAATCAATTTTCCTTCAAGTAAAAACCATTATGTGTGTCTTCTCTTTTGGGTTATAAATCCCCCATACTCATTTTCTAATTTTTAATTTGGGTTTCCTTGTTCCAGGCATGAACCGTTTCTCTTTGGCCACTGTTACATGACAGCGTCTAAACCGAAGGGTCAAGTTCGTTTTCACCAATTAGAACTGGCGTATTACACACACTGCTCTTTTTTATAATTTATTGGTTGAAACCTTTCCATTTTTATGGCATATAACATTGATTTTATATTTAAGGGGTTGGATGTTTATGTATCTTATTACTGAGACCATTTAAGGAGCTCTATGTCCTCCATTTATTATCTTTCTTTACTCAGGAGGCAATGGCCACTAGGATTTTCGGTAATACTTTGAATAAAACTTGTTTTTGGCTTGGTAAAAATATTTCGAATTTACCTAAATGCGCCGTAGTGGAGTAAAGAAGGCAATGGCCACTAGGATTTTCGGTAATACTTTCAATAAAACTTGTTTTTGGCTTGGTAAAAATCTTTCGAATTTACCTAAATGCGCCGTAGTGATATTCCATCTATACTAGAAAATGCTTATTCTGTTTGTTTATTTTTATTTTATATGTTCTAGAATACTCAATTTGGTTGTAAATTCATACGTACATAGTTGACTTACTAATTATATATTTATCATTTTATGGGAATGTATGGGTAAATTAACAAATATAATAAATATTTATTTGTTGGTTGTATTAAAGATTGTTGTTACACTTTCCATATTTTTTCAAAAATGAATTTGTTTTTATTTTTCATAAAAATAAATAGTTTAAATTTTAGAAAATAAAATTATTTTGTTTAAGGAATTTCTAAATTTTATAATAATTACCAATTTAAATATTATTATAAAATTGGTATATTAAAATGTAACAATGCATAAGTTTTTTTACAATCTGCGAGCACCAAGGGTTAAACTGTGTGCAAGAGGCCAAGGGTTAAACTATGTGCAAGAGGCCGCCTATGCATGTATTTACTTCTTTGACAGTGAGTTATGTCGTTCTTTATTTATGTTGCTAGATATTTCAATTCTGTTATTGATTTTAGAATCATATTTTTCGCCGGCGCCGCTGCTGGATTCTCCGGTCCTGTTGCTTGCTGGCCACAAAATATATATCAATAATGAACCACCTGCGAATATATCTTCCAGAGGTAAGCAGAATCTTTAAATTGCATCATAGTTCTGGCAGGTGATATTGCTATTATACTTAAAATTAGAGTCCATTTTTCTTTTTCAATATTGGTTACAGGGTAAATTTGAACATAATTAATTGATTACTATGCATGCTGATTTTTCTCAATTTCATGACAGGGGTTGGACATTTTAAAATTTTACAACTGCTATATTGATGGCAGCACCTGAAGATCGGTAAGTTTTATAATTTACAATCCAATCGGCCATTATACTGGGGGTGTATAGAGGGCATTTGACAGAGAACGACATTCCTGGTGATAGAGCGGTGGCGCTATAAGGCTTACGCCTGTAATTAATGAAGAGGCGCTGTAAATTTGCATCTTGGTGGGTTGCTCTGTCAAATGGGGTCCTGTCTCAGTGTGGAAATTTCTCTTGAAACCTTACAGTTATGGCAATTGGAAACCTTGATGTTGCAAAGAGACACTTACATGAATCACAGTCAAGCTCTGAGCTGATCTGCATCTTGCAATTATAGCCTGGAATTTGCACCCCCTGGCAGGGACTACCGCTACGGCAGTAGCTCCCTTGTTTATATTGAAAACTTATTTAATTTCATTTTAAAAATCTCTCAAGAAATTGAACTTTTCTGCTATGTACTTTTTTGCTTATAAAAATTTCCATGGTTTTAAGATATTTTGGCGACATTTTAGGTTAGTGTAATTTGTTTTAAAAAATTTAAGGTCTTTTTACTTTCTTTAAAATATATATAAAATTCAAATTTTGATTGTATTTTTATGTTAAATATTCTTTGATTATTATCCCACCATTCCCCTTTCCTTTACACCTCTGGGTGCAAAATTGCTAGTTTATAACATTAGACTTTATTTTTGTTTAAACAAAAACCTATAAATTAAAAGTAAAATACAAGCTAATTTTTTATTTTTATTTTTATTTAAAGGAAAAATCATAAATAGAATTAAAAAATAAAAAAAAATTAAATAAACCTAAAAAAAGTGTAATAAATAAATATTTTTCTTTCCTCATATATAATTATATATATTATATATTATATATATATATATATAATTGATACTTTGTATTGCTAAAAGAAATCAGGATTACAAAGCTTGTTGATTACTCACTAAGTATTTTAATCCTCCACCAACCATTTACCGTGACATTCATAAACCAATATTTCTCAAAATACCCATGGTTGCAAAATTCACAAAACACAAAACGACATGAGATCCGACACATACACAACAATAACTTGAATACATCATAAAAGTGCAATCTCTCTTGAAAGGGCTTAACAAAAACCCAAAGGACACAAAACTACTAAGCAAAGAGACAAAAAATTTAATAATTATCAAAGGAAAAAATTGTCGCAAGAACCCTTGTAGTCGAACCTGGGGGATCTGGAAAATCCCCGTGATTAGTTTCACATGCAATATGCCCCTCCACATGAGCAAGGCAAGAATCAATTCTATCCAAGAAGAAGTGTTGGTTTCCGAGCATACTTTTTATATCTTCTATGGTGACAAAGACATTATATTGTTCCTCTTGCTTGTCGTTCAGGACAAATGCAAACAACTTTTTCATTTTCCTATGCAAGGCCACATAGTTCAGATATTGTTTATTCCTTCCCCTGGTCTCCCTAGGATCAGGAACCAAAGTAGAAACATCCTCCAAGATCTCTGAATCAGAGGGTCGTTATCTCTCTAGCCTAGCTTGAGTCTCAAATTTACATATCTCCTTCGTTGTTTCCAATGAAACTTCATTGGGGTAAGTGTGAGTTGACACATGAGTGAAGAGCCTCGCTCCTCTCTACCCCTACAGACCACTACCCCCTCACCCCACTATCTCGACGATATTATTGAAACCATGAGGGAACATCTAGAGAAATTATTGTAAATACCTCTACTTGTGAAAAAACAATTGATAAAGCTAGACGCATCCACAAGATATCAAAAGCTCCAACCCACTCAGTCATCCCCAAAACTTGTAAAACAAACCTCAAACTTAAATGAAGTACCTGAGTGATGTACAGAGGTCACATAGGCCTCTACATAGAAACCTTTCCCCAACACCATTAAACATATACCCAAACTCATATAGAACAATGCACCCAAGTCACAAAAGGATCTCAACCACCCTAAATACCAAGACGAAAGGAGCTCTTCATCCCACTTCTTACAAATCACATGATGTCAATCACTAGACTTAGCATGTTGCTTGGACACTAGCCCAAACATTACAAATTCAAGGAAACCCCCAATTAAAAGACTCGGGAACACTGTAAAGCCTTCATAATTTAGACACGTAAATTGAAACATATCTCCTAGCCCAAAGAAATTAGCCCTCACACCTCAAACCCTAACATAGAACTTGGTTCAGAATAAATATCGAGCCAAAGAAAATATTCAATCTAGTTCTAGTGTATGGGGTTGAAAGTGATCCCCGCATCAGCCCACAGTGAGCCAAGGTACCAAGCATCTAAATAGATACCACCAAACTAAAGAAACTCCATTGCTTCCATGAACACCTTCGTGAGCCAAAGAGCCCTCTCTTTGTTGTCACAATCGCAGACCCAAACCCAAGCACAAAGCTCCCTTCACCACAAGCTATAACAGAGAGAAACCACTGGGAGGTTGAGGACCTACCCTCACCTCTTCTGGCTCAAACCACCAGAATTTTCTCTCAGAAACATCATATGAATAGGTTTATAATGAGCTGAGACCATCTAGGATATTTCATGTTAATGCATGCAGGGGGTTGACTGCAACCCCTCTTCTTTATTGAACATCATGTCTCAGGGTGCCAGGCACAACCATCAAATCCCCTTCATTAACCACATTAACACACCTTTCACGAAATTTTTAATTTTCTTTTTAAACAATAATTTGAAATTAGTATTTTTGAGTAGACGAAAACATAAACATTTATATAAATTAAAATTAAAATATTAATATCGGTTCAAGGTTTGCTCAACGAATGGAAAATTAGAAATAAATTTTTCAAAAATTAGAAAAATATTTTTGAATTTACTGAAAAACAGAAACATTTAGAATTTTCATAAAACTTTGGATAAAATTGAAAAAAAATCCACAAAGTAATTCATTCGTAAATTTCTATGGATATTCCATTGGAGAGTTCGTCACAAGAAATTTGATAATAATATATCAAAATATTGAAATTTTACACTATTATAGCTTTATTAAAATTCTAGATTTGTAGATTTAACTGTAATTAGTGCACACATGTGAATGAAAAATATGAAGAAAATTAGAGAACGACAAAATAAGGTCACACACACACATAATACACAAGATATGATCTATGGAGAACCTTTTCAGGAGAAAACACAACTCGAAGGTGAAGTTGCTTTGCTCTCTTTCTCTATTTGAAAATACGATTGTAGGTACAAAGAAGTAATAGATGTGGCTCGTGGGCTGCTACAATGTAGTGTCCTTTCTTGGTGAGATAACTTTGGTGACACTTAGAGACAGTGATTTTGATATAGTGATATAATACTACTCGTGAGAAACTTATGTAAATTCTTATATGTTATAGACCTACATTGGGTCACCTAGTTGTTGCGTGCTTAAGATAATATCTTAGGTTTTGTGTATAAGAATTGATTCTGGTTAAGCACATATTATCGATGTTTTCTCTTTTGGTATCTTAGTCTAGCAATAGTTGTATGACATGGATGCTAATTCAAGATGAAGACACATAGATCCATGGATGATCATGGTTATGTGGAACATATGGTTGATTATGTTTTATGGATGATATATGATTTATATGATTATATATGTTTAATCTTGTAATGAGCAGGATGTGGCACGGGACATAGTTATTTGCAAACAAGGATGCTGAAATTATAAATGATTGTGGAAGTCATGATACATGATCTTTATGATTTTATATGATTAATCTTGTATTGAGCAGGATGTGATAGGGAACATGGTTATTTTCAAACAAGGATTCTCAAATTTTAAATGGTTGTGGAAGTCATTTCTTTAGAACCAAAATGGTTGTGGAAGTCATGCGCAATCTTTGGTAAAATGTGAATAAGTTAATTATGAAATTCGTTGATTCATTTGATCTATGAGATTGTGATGTGTGCAGGTCTTGGAACAAGGCCTTACCAACAAACCATCATATGGGTATGAGCTCACAATCAATATCTTAAGGTGAAGCGTGAAGTTTCAAAGCAAAGTAGATGAGAAGCCATGAAAATTAGAGCACGAAGTCCTAAATCCATGAAAGATAAAGATGTGGAGTCTTGTATCTATAGCAAAATGCTTAGAGCGTGAAGTCTTGAACATTTAAAAATATAAAGGTGTGGAATCTTGGATCTTTAAAGTAGCTCAGGGTGCAGAGTCCTCAATCTAATAAGGCATGAAAATGCATGCAATAGGCGTGCGGAATCCCTATTCTTTGAAAGAAAAATACCACTCATGGGAAGCTCAGGGATGAATTTTCTTAATAAAACCTCCTTTCTAACAATCTTAGAGTGACTTTCTAAAAATAGTAAGTCATGTCTAGCATCTCAAGCATGACTTTCAAAAAATAGTAAATCACCTTCCATAAATTGTCAATCAAGTATAGTTGAAGGAAAATCACTTAAATTATCATTAATCAATCCTAATAGATCAATATCAACATAATCCTCAATATTATTGATATTATTAATATCTTTTATGAGGCTATGCTATTATTATTAAAAGGGAATTACAAGTCACCTTCATCTCTTCAATCACTTCACACCTCTCTCCTTGATGACTCTCATGGCTTTATGTAAATATCTCTCTTTTAATAATACATTACACTCTATTTTATGCACTCATATTCCTCTTACACTCATTAAATACATGTGATAACAGATTCCTCTTACACTCTCTTTAATGCATTGGTTACACTCTCCTTAACTAAGGCATGCATGGATCTCCTTAATGGCATGAGTTACACTCCTATAAATGGAATACAAGGCATGCATATTGCTCCTCCTATATATGTGTCTCATGTATTCTCACTTAGGGGGAGAGGGAGGTTCATTGTGATACCAAGAGTTGGAGAGATTTGAACAAAATTATGAGAGTGGGAGACTTGGAGAGTAGCCAATTTCTTTCCAAATGATTTTGAAATTTCCAAACTAAATTACCATGTAGCTCTACTTGGTGGAGCTGACCATGAGTGGTGTTGGCAGGAAGTGAAATTTATCTTCATCATATTTCCTTGGATATCTCTCTACTGCTATATTTTGGTACTAGTTGTGAGCTCTTACAGCTCGGGGGTTCCAAGGGGAAAAGTTCTCCTTGGATATGGTTGGGTGGAAAACCGGATGGTTCAAATGAGTTGGTTAAGGGATCAAATATGGATCATATTCTCAATAATTGGAGTTGAATATAATTTTTATTGCCCTAAAATTATAGTATAGATTTAGCATAAAATAAAAAGTAGAAATTTGAATTTTTGTAAGTATCTAATTTTTGTTTAAGCTTACGTTATTTGGAATCTTATTGGATAGTTGAAAATGAAGACTAAGAGTGGTCTATATGAATGGATGTTTAGATCTCAAGATGTTATGGAATTATTATTGGTATAGTCTATTGTACTAACATTGGTATTGTAGCATTTGAGAAAGGAAAGACAAATATTGTTGAAGGTAATGGAAATAAAGAAATTCCAAAGAACTTGGGTAAGAGTTCATGTGATGCTTTTGTTTCATGTAATTAGAGACATGTTTTAGAAATTGTTTCAAGATATTTTGCAAAGTGTTTGACAAAATCCGTGAATGAGAAATGCAATTATTATTTTTATTGCTATGCATGAATAAGTGTTAAAATGCAACCTACCAGAGTAGGGAATGGATGCATACCTAAAATATACCAGGAGGATTCACTAGATTAGTCGTTGAAATACAAATGTTAAAAAAAACAAGATGAAAGATGAGTTTTAAAGATAATCATTGAGGTAATTTTCAATCATTACATATTGCAATAGTTCAAGATGCTTGCCATGGGCTTGTAGCAATGATTGAATGAAAATAATGTTTTAGGATTCTCAAAGCCCTTCAATTCACTTATAGTGGATGAAATGATTTTGAAAGGCATGTAGACAATACATAGTTAATTATAATTTAATTTAATTATAGGTTTTTATTTGTTTTTCATAGTTGTAGATTCAAGCTTGCATGCCATCTGTTTTACAAAAATTGTAAATGAAATTCTTGGAGTCAACATATTTGCTAGTTTTTAAAACTGCATCTATGCATGGTTTCGTATTGATTCATGATGGGGGTATCCATGCCATATGAGCTTGTAACCTCCGATTTGATTCCAAAAACATACTTTTCAAAACCCAGATCATAAATCTGGGCGATTTTGCAGATTGGTGCTGCCAATGTTGTGTGCATGTTGTCAAGTTTTGAGTGAAAGAATAAGATGATTTAGTCATTGTTTTAATATTCTGTCATTTGAATAGTTAATATATAAATTTTATGAGCTAAATAGGTTGAGGGAGAATCTTATATTGATGTCAAATTTCCTTAAGAGATTGTGGCTTCCAAGTGTTTGAAAAAATGCTTCAATAGTTATAGATTGCATGTTTGCAAAGTGTTTGTTAAAAGGCCTCAATGGTTGTAGATTACATGCTTGCAAAGTGTTTGTCAAAACTTCATGGATGTAGGTTTTGTGCATGCAAATTGTTGGAATAAATGTCCTACTTAATGTAGCTTTTATGCACTAGAAAATTTATTTATAGATTATTTAATGGATGTAGCTTCCTATGCCTGCACGTTTTTGTATGAATGTGAAACTGAATTTAATAAGTTGTTTAAGTATGAATAGAGAATAAGGCAGGTGCTACTTTTATTATCTAAAATTGTCATTTAAAAAAATTTGTTGTTGTCTGAAACAATTTTAGAGTGATTAATTCTGTAGGAATTTGTGCGAATGATCATAATAAGTTTCGTATTATTTGTGTACTCATGGGTGCATTCTTGTGCTTCAATGACCATAGAAAACAAATACTTGTGCCCAATTTATGCAGGTCCATTGTTTTACTTGACACATTTTGAAGAATAATATGCTTCTGAATTGGTAACATTAATTTCTCTTGCTGCAACATTCATTATATAATTCTCACGATTGAAGCATTAGCTTAATAATTGGGATTGAGAATTTTAATTGATGAATTTTGAAATGTCATTGGGTCAATATGTTTTGTGTTATTAAGGGAAAGTTATCCATGACTTCTTATGTTATATTCTTACATTGAAATAGTTGAAGAAACATGATTACATGATAGCTAAGTTAGTCATATTATGAGTAAAAAAAATAAAATAAAATAAAATAAAAATAAAAATAAAAAAATTGAGTAATAGTATTCAATGTGACCTTTACTTGTCTATACTATTGATGTTTGGTAAGGTGGGACCTTACATACAGTGCACATATCTTCTGTGTGTTCTCTACCTCCTATCTCTCGTGACTATATTTACTCAACTATGGAAAAAAATTATCTCAAAAGAATGAAATGCCTCTTCCTCCTATTGGCTCAATTATATCACAACCTATCTTCTGTGTGTTCTCTAGCTCCTATCTCTCGTGACTATATTTACTCAACTATGGAAAAAAATTATCTCAAAAGAATGAAATGCCTCTTCCTCCTATTGGCTCAATTATATCACAACCTGATAGCTTACTAATGGTTAATTTTGACTGCATCAACTCTTAACTAGAGTTACAATATAGACTCTTCTAGAGTCTTTTACATTACAAAAGCATGGCTAGCCTCTTTTCCATTAATAATGGGGTAAAACGTGACATCCTCCCGAACTATAGGTGTGAAAACAAAAAGATCAACTTCTGAGTGACATAACTTTTGCATACAGACTATTAACGTACTTCTTGCATCATTGGAAATATTTCTATGTATAGAATAACATGAAATGATGTCGCCCTAGAGCAACAAATTTTTACCCCCAAAATCGTTGTTTGATTCCTCAAAATGCCCCAGAAAATTTTCAAACCCCGTTTTGCCAAACTAGGTCCTGCTAGTAAAAACAACTCGTGAACTTATTCCTCTACTTTTTCTACTCCAAATACATTGAAATAAATAACAAACCATATAATAATCTGACCTAAATCAATAACCTAAATCTTTAACCATAATATAAATATTATAATTTATAATCATCAAATAAATAAAAACTATTAACCTAACCATAAATATATTTTATTACAATATAATAATTACATATAAAAAAACATATTTTCGTAATTCATGTAAATTTAACAAATACAAAATATACTAAAATTAATATCACATTAACATTCTTTTTCAAACAAAATATCCTATTACCCTATACGATATGCATCACATATTTACAAATAGTACCACAAGGAAAACATGATACAAATAATACCACAAGGCAAACATCATAGTGATGATTGTGGAACACGTTATCGTTCACTAAATCAAACATAGAAGAAAAGCCTGCTTCCTATTTATATAAAACATAAATTATTTTTCAACACAACAATCACATGATTACTGCATCATATAGATTATTATGTTGATTATCATAGAGTGATAGTATTAATCGGTTTAAAATAGTCTAATTTAGTTTTTCTTTGATAGCAATTAAGAATAGAATATTACATGTGTATTGGTTTATAATTTTTTTAAATATTTAATATATATATATCCGATTTAAATTAATATAATAAATTATGGTTATTATATTAATGTTTTTTTAAAATGACTTTTTTGTAAGTTTGATGGGACTATATCTTCTCCAATATATCATTTTTATTGAGAAAAATTGAATCAATAATTTCATATTAACACTTACTACTTTCTCCAAAATTTAAATTACATAAAATTAATTCTCATAAAAATTACTTTCTTAAAAATAAAAATATTAAATAATTGGAAAATATTATATGATAAAATATTCCATAACAAATTAATAATGATTAATTTGTTAATTATTTCCGGATATATAACACAAACATATATTTCAAAGTGTATGTATTAAACAACATATCTTGCTTTTTATTTTTCAGTAAATATTCATCTTTTACATTTGCTCATTTGAAATTAATATTTTTATTTTAAATTAAATTTAAGCAAACAAAACCTCTAACAAATTTCAATTTTTCACAATTCTGAATAAAAACAAATCAAATCCAATCTTTATTTTATTATTTTTTTAATAATAAAAAATAAAATAAAACCAGTTACATTATAATATAAATCAAATTGCTACATAAGATTAGTCTTATGTAAATCAAATTGCTGCATAAGGTTACTCTTAACCTCACCATTTCACTATTAAAACTTATAAGCATATACATACTCTGCCTCTTTAAATTAAGCAAAACACTACAAGTATATTACTATTTATAATTCAGAGAGATACTAAGTTACTGGGAAAGATTGACTTTCATAAAAAATAGATACTCTTTCTTACATGAACATGATAATGCAGCCGTGAATCTAATTCGTTTTGAGTGGCGAAATTATTCTAAACGAAGTGCAAAGCAGCTGTAGCTACTAAAAACAAAAGCGTTTTGAGGGAGATGGGGTGACCTACAACGAGGTATTTATTTTAGCTTAACGAGCACGGAGACCGGTGGACATTGACTCACAAACAAACTCCGTATTTATTTTAGTCGCTCACATTCAAATAATGAGGATGCGGAATCAATTAAGGAGATTATGTCGGTGAAATGTATTGCTCACCATTTTAAAAAGTACATAAAATACTTTCATTATATGAATTATCACATTACAACTCAGTAACAAAACTTTTACAACCAGGAAAGAAAAGAGAAGAAATATTGATCTTACACGAGGAAAGGGTTAGGTCAGTCACTGCAAGCAATATTTACCATCTTATAAGATATTAGATATTAATTGCGGTTCGGCGGTATATGCCCGTTATTAGATTTATACTAAAAATAAATGCATTTGGAAAATTACGGCATTGTAGTGTAAGAAATATTAAAGGGTTGGCTCGCTCACTCACTGCAAGCAATATTTACCATGGTGTATACGCTCACGGTGGGTATATATCACCTAACCACATTTAATATCTTATAACTTGGTAAATAAGCTTGGTCTGCCTCACTCACGGAAATCAATTATTTTATATTTAATTATTAGAGTTTTTATTAAAAATTAAATAATCATTCCATGAAAAATTTATTGAAAAAATTAATTGTTATTAATATTGTAATAATTAATTGTTATTAATATTGTAATTACTATGATGACTATTTTAAAATTTTTATTTAAATAATTTTATACTTTTAAAATTTATAAATATTTATCAATTTAAAATGGTATATTATTTTTCATAAAATTTGTAGTTTTTCCCTCAATTTTGTATAACTTAGTGTTATTTCTTATATTCCTCTAAGTTAGTGTTGTGTGACGTTCTACATTCAAGGAAATGTGTAATGTTTTTTCTTTTTAAAATAAAATTTAAATTTTTTCTTAATAAAAAAGTTGTCAACCATAATTAAAAACAAAAATGAATATATCTAAAGTCTTTTTCGTTTGTTGATTTTACAATTTAGAAGATGTGGTAAGAATATTTCACTCTCACTCTCAACCACAAACAAAATATTTGGATGTTCATGTGAAAGAACATAATTTTATATCAACTAGAAAAAAAATAAAAGTAATTAAAAGTGAAAAAAAAAAAATATATTGTTGTGCTACAGTCCAATATGAGGGAGATGTGTGTCCCCTTTAAAATAAAAATAAAATATTTTCTAAATAAAAAAACAATGTCTACTGCAATTAAAAAGAAAATGAATATACCTTTCTTGGTTGCTTTAAATTAAATGCATCATAAAATATCTATAATTCTACTCTCATTGAACTTGGAAGATATAATTTTTTTGTTTTTTGTTTTTTTGGTAAGTAAGAGTGGAACCTTCAATTAACCGAACAAAGATTACATATTGTATAGGTCTATACAAGTGTAAATACCAACAAAAGATAGACCGGTTGAAAAACAACAAACAACCAGGTTAATAGAACCTAAAACCTTACATACATAACCACAAAAGCCCCTTTGGAAAATTCCTAAGTGAACAGACTGCTGCTCACTCCGCAATTCTTCTCCTTCAGGTCTTACTGCTCAATCTCCCCAAATCTTAGCATCTAACCCCACGGTCGATCTACCTTTCAATCGGACAATATATACTCACTCCGATCAACCGAGAACTACCAAGATCCATTGTCAATCTAGCCTTCTATCAGATGATAGATACACACTCTGATCAACCGCGAACTCCTTAGATCCATCGTCGAGCTAACCTTAATCGGACGGTAGATACACACTCCGATCTACAGAGTTGCACGTTGATCCTGTGTCATAGATTTAAACCCTTTTTATTTAATGGTCCATAAGATATCGCTTTGGAAACTACACGGTAATTATACACAATATGGACCCAATCTAGATTATAACCTTGGTCTAAAAAATATATCGGGTCCACTCAACCCCTTAACCTCCGATCAAAATTGAACCTGATATCCATTCGATAACGAAGAACAAAACCTATGGTTTGCGGCCCTTCAACAAGCACGTTTCAACCCGTCCTCAACTTCCGTAGTTGGCTAAAGCTAAAGTAGTTACGGTAGGAATGTTACTTAGGAATCACGCCAGCACTTCATCTAGGTTCCAGGACTTCTGCGCTTGTCCACACCCACTAGTCTCCCTCCTGGTTATTTTCCATGATCTAGAAGTACTCCATGTCTTTTGCCGCTTGTCGATAACAATCATTCCTCAGTTCACCGGAGGGTATAGAGTCCATGTCATACGAGATATAGCTCTCCTTGCACATCACGACTTCATTCGCCAAATGATCAGCTAAAAAAATTGCTTTCCTTCACAAATGAAAAAAAATGACGGTTCTCTGGGTTCGCAAGTGGGAATGAATACGCTGAACGAGTTGTGAGAGCCTTCAGTGTTTCGACACTTTTCCAGGTGTCATTCCATTACACATTTTCTTGGCCGCATTAATGACCAATTCTGAGTCAGATTCAATGATGGCATTGTGTAAATTTAACTCAATGAGGCTTTCTAGGTAGTGATTTAAGGCCATTAGCTCCGCCATGTTATTAGTGGCAGTCCCCAGATGACTATGGATGATATCCTTTATGCTCCCCTGTTCATCCCTTATGACACCTCCAAAACCAACCATCACTGGGTTGCCCTTAGAGGCCCTGTCTATATTGATGTTCAAAAATCCATGAGGAGGAGGCTGCCAAAAATCTTTACCAATAGTTGTTTTACTACCTCCCTTAACAATTCCAAGGGGAACCAGCGAGTGGAGATCCAACTGCCTCAAAATGTAAGCCTCCTGGGCCGAAGGGGGGTCCTCAAGAATTTTCCACATAAGGGCTCTTACTGTATCTTTGATCTGTCTTAGAATTTGGACAATGATATTCTGGGTCGAGCCTATTTTGTTCTTAAAAATCCTACCATTACGTTCTTTCCAAACATCCCATATAATAAATCTAGGAAGTAGAGTCTAAGCCTTGTTAATGATTTCATTACTGGAGAAGTATTTCCTCCAATTCTTCAAGGTGTTGGTGATGCTGAGTTTGTCTCTGTCGGTTTTCCTAAAGACAGAGACCCCCCAATTCGACGAGGTAGAGGTGAAGGGGCATAGGTTTAGTAAGCTCCATCGTTTCTTCCTGTAAGCCACATAGATGGCATTTGGATGGGCCAACAAAACCCCTTTTCAAAAGATTCTCCCAAGTGAGAATTTTCTTTTGGTGCACTAACCACATTAATAACTTGACTTTCATCCACTACGATTTCCTCCAAAGTTTATTCCAAACTTGGTCAGGGTTTAGATAATCAAAACCTATGGCCATGCATTTAGCTTCTTTGAGGTTAAAAGTTCCTTCATTGTTTCGACCCCATCTCAATTGGTCACACTTGGAAGACACTAAAATCTTCCTCTTCTCCAATTCAAGAGCAAGGGATCCTGCCTGGGCTTTCAAAGGGCTCTCTTCACTATATCCATGATTCTTCCACATTCGCCATTTTCCATTGTCCCTTACCTGATCCCATAAGTCACTTACCATGAGTAAAACTTTGTTATCAGTGTCATTTTTAGAGCCGTTAGTTCTTCTCTAAACAAATTTGGTTCATGTTGCGAGTTATCCTCCCAAAACTGAGCAAGGTTACGAGCTTGATCTCTCAAAAACTATGCTTCTGCACAATGATTATTTTTGGTATGAGGGTTAAGGATTTTAATTATAATAATTTAAATTAATATATTAACTCATCAGTAAAAATTAATATATTAAACTTAGCAGTAAAAATAAAAATAATTTATTCAAAAATCTACAATTAAATATTAAAAAATAATTTAAAAAAAAATCACGCTGACATTCAGTTGATCCTTAAATTTATTCTCCTCATAACTATTTATTTCCTTCAAATGAGCTCTTCTTATATCATCATTCATAAGTCCTGATCATGGATCCCATTTGGGATTTGAAACATTGACAGAAAAATGGTTCGTAGTGTGGATTCTCCGGTAAGTAAGTCAAAAGGAAAATTACATATTGTAGATGTTGTGTAACATATGTTGTAAGGTGGGGCGATTCACCCATCAAAAAATATCATAGTACAAAAATACCCTTCAATAGATGTACAAATATTTCATTCTCATTCTCAACCATAAATAAAATATTAACAAAATTCTATATGAATTTAAAAAATAAAATAATCAAAATTATACAAAAAAATTATATTTCCACTTTTGAGTATGGAAGATGTATAGTTTTTATACTTGTTAAAAATATTTCAATACAAGATTTAGATAAACTATTTAAATATCCATACTAACTAATATCTATATCTATATCTATATATATATATATAATATATATATATATATATAGAAGAAAGAAATAAGTATATTTATTGAAAGTAAAAAAAAAACAAGTGTTCCCAATAAAAATAATAAAAGAGAGGTGTGTAATGCGTCTAATTCTTAATATAAAATTATTAATGTTGTATTTAAATAATAATAATAAATTAGATTATAAATAAAATATTTCAATTAATTTGGCTCATTTTGGATATATTTTTGGTAAGTTTACTTATTTTACCTATTCTACACAATCCAAGTGCTCAAGGAGACTTTCAAAGGGTTGAATCCATTTATATATTAAAAATGCATTTTAAACAATGAAATTTTTTATATTGCACAATAAAAGAAATTTGCAGTTAAGGAGATTTGATAAATCTATGGCATTGAAACTATTTTATCATAATTATTTTTAATATGCAAAAATGGAACAATTAAGTTTTTACTCCATGGTATTGAAATGATTTTAACATGGAGAATATATCAATTGTTTTTTATATTCCAAACAAATCCATAAAAAACATTGATATTTAAATGTATACATATACTATTCATTATTTTAAATATGTAAATACCGAACAATTAAACTCATTTAAGTTTAAGAGTAATAAATAAACACAAGATTGTTGTATGAGGCACCTGTTTATGGGAAAGCCCAGTTTAGAGTTGAACCTTTCACTTCTTAAAAAGAAGCACATATCTCTACTAGCTACTATTTTTATTATTTTAGAAAATGTAATATAATTAAATTTATGATCATGATGTAATAAATAAGTATTATGTAACAATATTCATATGACAATTATTATGTAATGTAATCATTAATATGTAATATTGATTAGATATAGAACCATTATTACATGATATTTATTTACTACATTATCATAATATTTCTAATATTATACCTTAGGTATATTACAAAATCCTTCCTCAGATTTAAGAAGATTACTTAAATTTGATGAGATTTTTTGAAATCGCTAGCAAAAATGAGTCTTTTTTGTATCTTTTATCAATAAAAAAGTATTTAAGATTATATCCTTAAATTAGAATGGGTTCCTAGATTTTCAAAAGTTTAGCCACATAAAATCTGAGAAACCTTAAATTTGATTTGAGCAGGTTGTTCAAAATTAATTATATAAAACCTCCATTAGTTTGAGAAGGTTATTTAAAATAGATTTTGTTCCACCTCATACTCTCAAATTTGGAGAGAGTTCCTAGATTTCCAAGAGCTTATACACATCAAATTTGAGGAACCTTAAATTATATTAAACATCTTTTGATTTGAGGAGGTTGCTCAAAATTGATTGAATACAGCCTCCTTTAGTTTAAGATGGTTGTTGTGACACAATTTAATTGTTCAAATTATGTTAAATTCAATTCTCAATATGTGCTCACAAACTTATAAACACCAACATTGTATGTGTAAAACTAATACATAAATGATTCTGAATCTATGAAATAACTTTTACAACCTAATGCTCTAAGGAATGCTTTCGCAATAAAATTCTATAAAATGGAAATTAAAGGGCTACAAATTTTTTTTTGGATCATTGAGCTTATGTTTTCCAATGTGCTTTTTGAACTCCAATCATAGTCCTTTGTTTGGCATCAAATACATTAAATGGTTATATGATTCCTTATGAACCACTTTCATTCTTCAACCTTCAATGCCTAAGTTATTTACACTTGAAAGATAAAATTCAATTAGGAAGAAATTAAAATGCTACAAGTTTGTTGGATCACTAGGATTATGTTTACAAGAGAATTTTATGGGCTTTGATCACACTATTTGGTTTTATGTTAAAGGCATCAAATATTTTTTTAATTCCTTAAAAATCACTTTCGTTCTTCAACCTTCAGTGCCTAGCCTCTATAGGGAATCCACACTTTTGCAATGGACATATGAAAGTTCAAGAACTAGAATGATAGTGATTTGAAATATTGATGTATAAAATAAAAATAGAAATAGAAATATATCTAATCACCTAATATAACTAAGAAATAAATGAATTTGCAACTCAAACTAGGTAGGGGGGCCTACTTGTTGAATTGCACTACAAAGGAAAACTATAGTATAAGTATTTTGCTATGAAATAAAATTGATAATAGAATCTTGAATATTTATGGAAAAACCTGCGAATAGGTTTTTTGAAACCAACGTTTTGGACTAACCTTGTGAGTCCATCATGAGGGCAATGTGACCTGCATTTTGAGAAGAGAGAGCATGAAAGCATGGAGCAATTAATAGTTAATAGAGACAAATATTTAATGTCGGCTTTATAATGATTAACCTATTATATTATTATTTTAATTTATTATTTATTTGTTTAATATATATATATATATATATATATATTCTTATTATTATTACTTCTAACCTGAATTGAATTTTTGGATTTATTAGTGATATTGTAAATATACAAAATATTAGATAAATTTAAACTCCTATCATGCCTTGTTAATTATATATTTAAATTTATTGTTAATTATATCTCCTAAATTCCATGTAAAATATCTATTATATATTTAAATTCCTTGTTGTGATTAAATTCTTATCACCCCTTGTAATTATATATTAATTGTTTTGTTAATTAGTTAATTTTATTTAAATGAGAAAGCTAAATAGGGTATTAATTGTGATTGGGATTAATTTTAATTAGTATATGAGAATTTGTTAATTATTCATTAATTATATATATATATATATATATATATATATATATATATATATATATATATATATATATATATACTTTTTTATTTTATTTAGTAAGGGTTTCCAAGTGTTACTTAGTTTTAGCCTATCATCTTTGTCCATGTTGTTTCAAGATTTCTCAATCTCAATGGCCTCTTTCACCCTTATTTTTAAATGATGGTCCTCTTTGTGAATTAATTTTGTCTGTTCCATGCAAATATAGTGTGAGGAAGAACATGCATGCTCTGCTAGGCCTGATTTTTCCGACCTATTTCTTGCAATATCATTAATGTGTTCCTTTAGCCTTATGCCCAAGGATCTCCCTCTTTCAACTATATATACCTTTCCACATGAACAGGGAATAGAATATACTCCTTTGTGATTTATTGGGTCTATTAAGTCTTTGGCAGAATCAAGCATGCTTTTGATGGTGTTTGGGGGAGTGAAGGAAACCATGGTGTTATGTTTGGTGAGAATTCTAGCAATTTTGTCTGTAGTTCCTTTTATATAGGGTAAGGAGATTCTAGAGCTTTCAAGAGGTTTTCTTTTTTTGAGTTTTGGTTGTGTCTTATTTAATTATTTTATGGATAATGTTTTTCTAATAACCATTATTTATGAAGACTTTGTAGAGATGGTTAAGTTCTTCTTCTAAATGTTTTGGGTCAGAGATTCTAGAAGCTCTAGTAGCTAGGGTTTTGATGATATCGAATTTTTGTTTCAGATGCTGGTGGGAATTCGAATGAAGATATTTGTTGGTGTGAGTTTGTTTCTTGAATACCTGTTGTCTTAGTTTACCATTTTTCTTGGTTAGGAGGACATCTAGGAAAGGGAGTTGGTTGTCCTTTTCAATTTCAATTGTGAATTTTATGTGTTCAGAGAGGTTGTTTATGTGTGATAAGAATTCATTAAGTTTATCTAAACCATGGCTCCATTTAGCGAATATGTCATCGACATATCTTTTCCATTCTTCAGGGGTATATGGGAAAGACCCGAGGGCCATTTATTCAAAGTTTTCCATGTATAAGTTGGCAATTATTGGTGATAAAGGAGAACCCATGGCAACACCATGATTTTTCTCATAGATTTTTCCTTTGAAACTGAAGTATGAAGACTTAAAGCAAATACTTACGAGGTCAACAGTTTCAAGGTCAGTAATTTTCTTTAACACCTCTATGGATTAATCTACAGGAATCATAATGTAGAGAGAAACAATGTCAAAACTAACTAGGAGGTCATCGTCACTAATTTCTAGGTTTTTAATCCATTCTATGAAAGAAGAGGAATCTTTGATGTAAGAGGGGGTCTTACCAGATAGAGGTCTAAGCTTTTTGGAAAGGTATTTAACTAACTAGTAAGTGGGTGATCCTATTGTATTAACTATAGGTCTCAATGGAGTTCCAGTTTTGTGGATTTTTGGCACACCATATATTCTAGGAATGATGGTTCTATTGGGGGTTAACATGTTCTTGGTAATTGAATCAAGAGAAGAATTTTTTATTTTTCTAATAACTTGGTGTAAGATTTTGTTGGTAGGGTCTTTGTTAAGTAATCTATAGCAACCATTGTTGTTGATGCGTTCTTCCATATTATTATGATAGTCTGGTCTATCCATCATAACTGCGGCATTTCCTTTGTTTGCTTTTAAAATTATAATGTTTTTTGTTTTTTCTGATGTTATTCAAAGTTGTAGATTCATCCTTGGAAATGTTACTTGGAGGAGGTCTAGCACTTCTGAGAATTCTAGTAACGTCCTACCTTATTTCTTCTGCAACATTTTGATCTGTGTTCTTGATAGTGACTTCAATGTTGCTTACGACATCATTTAAGGGAATTTTAGCAGGGGATAAAGAAAAACTTAGACCTTTTTCCAGCAACGACTTCAAGTGATCATCTAATACTAGTTGAGAAAGGTTGATTACAGTCGAGTTTCCGATTAAGATTCTGGCTCTGCTTACATTATCTGCTGAAGGAGGATGGGCATTGCTGATGTTGTCGATGGAGATGTGTGGGTTACATCATTAATTTTCTGCCACAGAAGGCTTTGAGAGCTATCATATTGTGCATTAGAAAGTTTTGAAGGGGAGTTGGTGTTGAATCATTTATATTAAAAGAGGAATACACAAGTTCACATTACAATTATAAAGGCAGTCTATATAGACTCAACATGAATCCACATATACTTTGTCATCAATCTACAATATACATCAACTTATGACCTTTAGATTGGACCATTTGAACAACTATATTGCTTTCTTGGTCAATCCTTTATATTTACAAGCATCGAACTTCAACTTTTACTTTTTATAGATGTTATATAATATAGGGGATGGTTTATTGAACCATGAATAACTCCCAAGGACATACACACTTGTTAATTGTTTACATCGCAAAAATAGAGTAGGGGGAATGCAATTAACATATACAAACTTTTGTTGACATGGATAATTGCGTGTATGTTGGAATAGGATATTTACATGACATGGCATGCATGAAAATATCCATGCCACTTTTCAAAACCTTGAAATTGATTAACTATTCAATTGTTGTTGTGTTGTTTGCATTTTCACCCTACATTTTACTTGAGAATTGAACATGAGTTGGTGCCTTCCTTATCTAATTGGGAGAAATCCAGCCAACACTAATAAATATCAATCCACCTAGAAATGAAAACCATGTGGCATATTTCACCTTGGGGTTGCATAGATATGACAACTAATGATTTGGGTTACTATATTTTGACTAGCGTTTTAATATCTGATACTCACATTAGAAAAGGAAAGCTTTAGCTCAATTAACTCATTAAAAGCAAGGAAATAATTAAATTTAACAACATCATAGCTTATCAACATGTGATGACCATAATGCAAATGATTTTGACAAAAGGGAATGATAATAGGTGATATGAGGGAGTAGAAAGGGAAAAAATCACACTTTTGATAGTAGTAACAACCTGAATATAAAGGCCCAATTTATCCCCCACACCTGAGATTTTGCAATTCCTTATGCAATCTTTGTTGAATAGCCAAAGCTAGATCCAAAACGGTCCCTCAAACGGGATGAAAATTATGTTCCCAACACCTCCCCTAATTATCATAATACAAGGGTAAATTTCATATATCTCATCTTAATTATCTCTTTAATATAGTTTATTACATTTATAATATTTTTAAACCTTTAAATTAAATTTTATATCTCTGGGTTATAAAACACTAGACATAATAAGTAAAAAAAAAAACTAACCAATTCATCGTAAAACAAAAATAGTGTATAGTGGGAACCCAAGGATGATAAGGCCCTTATTTGCTTAATGCCCCAATACCCATGTCCCGATTGTGAAAAAACTCCTTATCATGTCCATATCAATATTGTATGACAATGATGTCCACATGGGGTAGCTCAAGTGGCAATGGCCGTGCAAATGAAGTCTCACCGAACCGGAGATCTTGGGTTCTATTCTTGTGCTACCCCCCTCGGAAATGGGGTGAATAATGGACATGTAAATACTCGAAAATGAGAGGGTCCTACTGAAGCTTTAAAAAAAAAAAGAAAATATTGTATGACAATGATACATTTTAAATAATCTATGTTGTGTTCATGGCCTTGATCGTGACCCTTTAGCTCAAGAAACTCAAGTTAGTGTCCCTCAATTTCTTCCTAAACCATGGTCTCAAACTCAACCCTATTTCACAAAGCTTCAGATTATCCCTAGTGCACAAAACCCCATATCAATTCCCATATTCCACATTAAGA
The DNA here is from genome assembly GCA_000404065.3 of Pinus taeda. Classification (NCBI taxonomy): domain Eukaryota; kingdom Viridiplantae; phylum Streptophyta; class Pinopsida; order Pinales; family Pinaceae; genus Pinus; species Pinus taeda. The sequence continues at coordinate 34,350 of APFE031568293.1, read as the reverse complement.
ATGACGATATCCTATACAAATAAGTTTTGTGGTTTGACGATTTATTCATGTCCCTTTGTCCCTAGAGACTTCATCTAGGGCCTAAGGGCCTTATTTTCCTCCCATGCACATTAGCAATGCCTTGAGACCCATTTTTACAATACAAGGCATTTTAGGAGCAACCATATTCCACTTAAAGGTCACAGATCCTCATTTTCCAAACTTGCCTAATGAGGACCACCACCAGTATACTTAGATAATATGTATTCAATAGATGTGTGTTGGTATATCTAATAGGTATAAGTATCAATATATATGCTAGAATATATGATAATAATATGTTAGTATAAATACTTATATGTGTGTCTATGTGTTGGTATATATACTAGCTATATGTGTCGGTATATATACCAATATATATACTCACATATTATGTTGATATTTATACTAGTATGTGTACCAACAGACTTGTAGTAATAGTATATATATTGAATACATAATGTGTTGGTATACTAGTGGTTGTTGTCACTTGGTAAGCACAATACATAGATAGATGAAGAGATTAATACTTTAGTTTAGGGTTTTAAAATCATCCTAACTTGGTATATTTTAATTCTTTAATCATCATATTAATTCATCTATGTTATGTGGTTGTCCCTAATATGCTAGTGGTTGTTCGTACACCATGGTTAGTGTCACGCCCCCAATTCTTTTTTCCTATAATTGGCCGGGTGCGGCACCACGTAAGTAACCAAACTTTTCCATAATTATGTTACTTTACGAACTACGCCTTCATTCATGTACAAAAACCTTCAATTATATTATAATGTGTGGAAACCATTATAACAACATGATAAATGATAACAAGAACATAAATAATATGCAAGAGAAGACTTCTTTTTATTATATAAGAGATTTCATTACAATGGCCGAGAGCGTCGCTCCACTGACGTTATAACCCAAGGCGGGCGCCCGCCCATGCAAGAGTGCACGGCGGTCGCACCTCAACCTTCACCAAAATATACAATACAATCTCTGCTCGAACAGGCAGACGCGCTCGTGCACACCCACACGAACCACAACCGTGTATCGGGCGCCCTCCACAACGATGTCCGTTCACCCGTGGGCCGGGCGGTTCACCGAGCCCTGGCTCGTGTGCCTTTGCCCGGTGTGCGAGTCACCCACACTTCACCTGCGCTGTTTTCTCGTGTCACCTCGCCCGACCAGCGGACGCATCTACCCAACCGAGTTGCGGTAGTGCATTCACCCCTTCGCACTTCACCTTATGCGATAGACCATAAGCAATGAAGAGATATGCGAGGAGTTGATATCTGAAACGAGCGCTCCACCAATATGTTTATACACTCCTATGTGTGTGTCGACCTCCCCTCAGCCGACCCACGAATATCACCATTCAATCGCACGCCAATGCCCTTAAGCCATGTACGAAGCCCCTATGTCAAGTCGGCTTTCCCACCACTCGTTCACATCTTAGCTCGCCTATAAACGGTGTTTCCATGCCTTAGTCATTTTCGCTCAAGTGAGGAGCGCGCGCGCCCGGTTACATAACCGCAGGCATTACATCCTCCCCCACTGGAAATCATTGTCGCCCTCAACAATCCCGATCGCCTCAGTATCCTCCATTCATACCTCACAATCTTCCTCTTCCATCTCCAAAGTGAGTCCTCCAATTCTCAACTCTCCTCTTCCGGTGCATCCTTCCATCTGACAAGGTACTCCCGTTTCTGGTGGCAACCAATCCCTATAGTTCTAAAGCTCAAAATCATCTCCAACTCCAAGCCTGGTTTGTCCACTATCCCGGCTAGTCCTCTCGGCAGTTTAGCTCTCTCTGGATGGTTCGAATCAAGTGTACATATCTTCAATTGAATAATGTGAAAAACTATATGCTTCATGTGCATATGGTGCGGAAGCTCTAGCTCATAAGAAAACTCCCCCACTTGCTTCTTCACCTGAAATGGTCCCTCATACTTCCGTGTCAGTTTGGCGGTCATCTCCTTGGCTAGTTGAAACTGCTCCCTGGTAATCCTGAGAAACACCATATCTCCAACACTGAAGTGTACATCCCGTCTTCCCCTATTAGCATACTTCTTCATCCTCCTTGCAACATTGTGCAAGTGCAACCGTGCCAACTCCAAGGTCTCCTCCCAAGCCTTCATGAACCTCTTCGCATGAGGACTCCTCAAAAAACCTCCTGTCACAACGGTGTGCGGTGCAATCAGAATCTGTCCATTCACCAAATCAAATGGACTGCACCCTGTCGCAGAACTCTTTTGAATATTGTAGCTAAACTGTGCAATATCCAAGAGTTTAGGCCAATTCTTTTGATCATCCGTCACATAATGTCTCAAGTAGTCCTCGAGCAATGCATTGATCCTCTCGGTCTGCCCATCTGTTTGTGGATGGTAGCTCGAACTCCTCAACAACTCTGTCCCAACTAACTTGAACAATGTGGTCCAAAATCTCCCTGTAAAACACGGATCTCTATCCGACACAATGCTCAACGACATCCCCCAATACTTCACTATGTTCTTACAGAAAAACTCCGTAGTCCGCTCGGCTCCACAAGGTATCTTTGTAGGAACAAAGACAACATACTTGGAAAAACGATCAACCGCGACCATGATCCCATTATACCCCTGCACCTGTGCTAAATGAGTGATGAAGTCCATCGAGACACTCATCCATGGCCTCTTTGGAATTGGTAAAGGCTGCAACAGTCCTCCTTGCCTCTGAGTATCTGATTTGTCCTGCTGACAAATGATGCACGTATGTACATACTCCTCCACATCCTCCCGCATCTTCAACCAAAATAACCCTCTCTCCAACAATGCCAAAGAACGACGCTGCCCTGGGTGGCCAACCCATGGAAAATCGTGGCATTCCTTCAAAAGGTGCCTCCTGAGACCAAATGTCTTTGGAACATAGAGTCGGTTTCCAAAGAACAAGTAACCGTCCCATAGAAATAACTTTCGTGTATTCCCTTCCTTTATCTGCTTCACTATATTCTGCACCAAAGTATCGGTTTCAACACTTTCCTTCAGTTTGTTTTGCATCTCTTCTGACATCTGAACCCGACTTCTACTCCTTGTTGCCCGGTCTTCACCCTCCAATGCTGCAAGTTGTCCTTTCCTACTAAGGGCATCTGCTAGCGCATTGTGTCTACCTGGTCTATACTCAATAGACATGTCGAACTCTACCAAGAAGTCCTGCCAACAAGCTTGCTTCGCAGAAAGCTTCGGTTGTGATGCAAAATAACTTGCTGCAATGTTGTCAGTCTTGACAACAAACGGCTTCCCAATCATGTAATGCCTCCACACATGAAGACAATGGATGATCGTAGTCATCTCCTTCTCATGAACCGGATACCTCCGTTCTCTATCCTGCAACTTTCGACTCTCATACGCCACCGAATGCCCATCCTGCATAAGAACCCCTCCTATGGCAAAATCTGAAGCATCAGTGTGTACCTCAAATGGTCTCCCGAAGTTAGGTAACTTCAGTATCGGCGCTGTAACCATCCTTCTCTTCAAGTCATCAAATGCCTTTTGACATTTATCAGTCCAACACCACCTCTTGTCTTTCTTCAATAAGTTTGTCAGTGCCGATGTTACCTTGGAGTAACCTTCTACAAACTTCCGTTGGTAGTTGGTCATACCCAAGAACACCCTCATCTCATGGACATTCTTCGGTTCAACCCAGTCCTCAATTGCCTTCACTCTGCTCGGCTCCATCCCTATGTACCCCTGATGAACAATATGCCCAAGGAACGGAATCTCGGTCTGAGCGAACACGCACTTAGACTTCTTCAAGAACAACTAATTCTCCCTCAGTGCCTCGAACACCATTGCCAAGTGCTTCTTATGATCCTCCATGTTGTCACTGTACACCACTATATCATCCAAGTATACTACTACGAACGAATCCAAGTATGGTCGTAGAACATCATTCATCAAAATGAAAAATGTAGCAGGAGCATTGCACAACCCGAATGCATAACAAGGAGCTCAAAGCTACCATACCTTGTTACAATTGTGATCTTCTTCTTGTCTCCTTCAGAAATCCGCACCTGATAGTACCCATGCCTCAAATCCAGCATGGAAAACACTGGGGCTTTCGCAAGCTTGTCAAAGCAATCAGCAGCCAATGGCAAAGGATACCTATTTCTCACCGTCTGCTTGTTCAATGCACGGTAGTCACAGCACATCCGTAGCTCATTGGAATCCTTCTTTCACTGGAATAATACCAGAGCTCCATAAGGGGACCTCGAAGGTCTAATGAAACCTGCATTAGCCTACTCTTTTAGCTTCCATTTCAATTCCTCCAACTCAGGCCCTGATAAATGATAAGGTGCTCTTGTCGGGGGTTGTTTCCCTGGTTCAAGCTCAATGCTATGGTCCATTGCACACCTTGGTGGAAGCTTCTTCGGTAGCTCATTAGGCATCAAATCCACATACTCGGCCACCACATCAGAAATCTAAGCTGGAACAGGCGTCCCCACTCCATCACCTTCGACTCCCTTGAACATCACCGCATATGTCTCCATATCTGACTCCTTCATAGCCTTCTCCAAACTTAGTGCAGAAACATGCTACACCTTGACTTCCCTCCTTTGCCTATGAGTGGGCAAAGTCCAAGTTCGTTTCTGTCCAACCAGCACCACCTCATCACAAAAGGGGAAAACAATAGCCATGTTGCCCTTCAAGAAATCATGTTCAAGTATCACATCAAAGTCGTTCATCTCCATCACTATCAAGTCAAACTTACCCGTCCAGTCTTTTATCTGTACCGAAACTTCTTGTGCCAAACCCCCCACCTTAGCTCTAGAGTTCACTGCCTTGACCTCCATGTTCGATGGGAGGATCGTCAGTCCTGCCTCTTTCACTAACCGTGTCATCATAAAGTTATGAGTGGTCCCTGTGTCCACAAGAGCTTGAATGGTCTTACCATGGACCATCAAGTCCACGAAACCCAGACTGTTCATCCATGATCTTTCCATAACTTGTCCTTGCATACATACCCGTTCACTTCGTTCATCATCAAGCTTCTTCAACCTTGAATCAGCTCTGATACCACCTGTCACGCCCCCAATTCTTTTTTCCTTTAATTGGCCGGGTGCGGCACCGCCTAAGTAACCAACCTTTTCCATAATTATGCTACTTTACGAACTATGCCTTCATTCATGTATAAAAACCTTCAATTATATTATAATGTAAGGAAACCATTAAAACAACATGATAAACGATAATAACAACATCAATAATATGCAAGAGAAGACCTCTTTTTATTATATAAGAGATTTCATTACATTGGCCGGGAGCGTCGCTCCACCAACATTATAACCCAAGATGGGCGCCCGCCCGTACAAGAGAACACAGCAGTCGCACCTCAACCTTCACCAAAATATACAATAAAATCTCTACCCGAACAAGCGGGCACGCCCGTACACACTCGCACGAACCACAACCATGTATTGGGCACCCTCCAAAACCGTGTGCGTTCACCCATGGGCCGGGCGGTTCACCGTGCCCTCACTCGTGTGCCTCTGCCCGGTGTGGGAGTCGCCCACACTTCACCCGCGCTATTGCCTCGTGTCGTCTCGCCCAACCAGCGGGCGCATCTACCCAACCGAGCTTCAGTAGTGCGTTCACCCCTTCGCACTTCACCTTATGCGATAGACCATAAGTGATGAAGAGATATGTGATGAGTTGATGTCTCAAATGAGCGCTCGACCAAGATGTTTATACGCTCCTATGTGTGTGTCGACCTCCCCTTGGCCGACCCACCAATACCACCGTTCAACCACACACCAACGCCCTCAAGCCATGTACGAAGCCCCTATGTCAAGTCGGCTCGACCACCACTCGTTCACGTCTTAGCTCACCTATAAATGGTGTTTCCATGCCTTAGTCATTTTTGTTCAAGTGAGGAGCGCGCGCGCCTAGTTACATAACCGCAGGTGTTACAGTTAGGGCCCTAATACAAATCCCTAACATTCCAAACCTCTAATAGTGTCACTATTATACTTGTAGGATAAATATTTCATTGTTTGTGCATTGGTCCTTATTTTTTAAGTTTACCCAATGAGGATCATGATTAGTATACTAAAATAGTATGTATTTAATATCTCTCTCTCTCTCTCTCTCTCTCTCTCTTTCTCTACCAACATAATATCAATGTATCTATAGGTATATGCATTGACATATATACCTAGTATATATATACATAATATGTTTTTCTCATCTCCTTATGAAAGAATCACTTAGACCATTTTCTAAAATACAAGATATGTTCATATTGATTTTAAGTCTATGATAGTTTTCAAGTAACTTGTTTTCCCTTAAAATTATTCTACCAAAAAGTAAAATTCCATCTATAAATGACAAGTGGGTTACCTCAATGGATTCCTAAACTTGTATATCTTTGAATAATTAATTTCTCCATGTTTCGATAATTGGTCTACTAAGAATTTCTGTTATCAAGGGGAACAAAAATGGTGACAAGGGGCATCCTCTCTTGTGACCCATAAATTTCATGAAGAATTGCAAAGGAGAGCCATTTGTTGACACTTCAAATTTTCCAGAATCCACACATCCCATAATCGAATTAATAGATTGAAGTGATAAACCTATTTAAGTAAAAACTAATGTGAGAAGGAGCCTTTTCACTTTGTGATGTTCCTTTAAATGATCAATTTTCATAACTACTATGGGTTGTTTTATAGTTTTTATTGAATGAAACCCCTCCTATGTTTCCCAACAACTTCATGAATGTTATTATTAAAAATAAATCCAAATTGTTCTTCTAAAATGGAATTAGATAGTGTTTGTTTCATTTTGTTTCCAATGGTCTTTGAGAAAATATTGTCGATAAGGTTGCAAAGGGATATTGTTATGAAATAATCGAAGGTGAAAGGTCATTATTTTTTTAATTAATTGTTATAAAATCCCCTTATATCTTTCCATGTCTTCTTCTTGTCTAAATGACCTTAAGAAACTTATCTTGTAAGAAGTTGTAGAATCCTAAGAAGAATTCCACAATCCAAGCATCAAGGTGTGGAATTTTGGCCATATGAAAAGTACTAATAATATATTTTAATTCTCCTATTCCTATAATGAAGCATCAAATGACTCACAAGCTTGATTTGGGCTAATAATTTAGTGTAAAAATGCTTAGAAAATATCTGGTCAAGTAGTCCCTTGTTTTCAAAAATTAGTTATATTTTCATGGCATAAGTTAGAAAGAAAATACCAATGAGGAATTTGGTTCCTAGAGGTGGCAACTGACTTGTGTTAGCCTATTTATGATGTGACCGTAATTAAGAAAAGGGTTTGTCATGTTCAGGAGAAGTGACATTGTGTACTACACTTATTTTGATACATTTTAGAGCGAATGAAGACAAATGTGGAATTTACAGGGATGTGTTTGTTTTTTTTGGAGATGTGATTTCTTTCTTTGTAATTTATCTTCTATGACAATCATGATTTTTAATGTACCCTCTTGTTTGGTTAAACAAATATATTGACTCGGAATTCACTCCAAATAGTGCTATGTTTCAGTTTACTAGACATCTATGTTTTCTGCTAAAATGACAATTAGAATTCATCTTGGTGTTTGATGCTCTGTTTGTCATTTTCCATTTGTCTTCCAGTCACACAACTACAACAAATTTAAACTGGAGAAATTCAAAGAGACTACCTATTGTGACCCTGTAGAAGCTCATCATTCTTTTCATTTCATCATTGGAAGCATAATCAGGTAGACATGACTGCATTCCCAATGGATCTGCCTCCTTTCCTACCAGAGAATCTTTAAAATCTATACCCATCTGAGCACCATACCTAGTCTAAGATCCAAGTAATTGAAACATTTGAAGAGAGAGCCTTTGTAATGCTGGAAGGGATAGATTCCAACCTCTAAGTGGTTTGTGGTTTTGTTCGAATTTCTCTCCTCATCCTGGAGATATGACGTAACAGATTCAACCTCTTAGAAACAAAATTAAACTTCTCAATTCGAATAAAAAATTACGTAAATTTAATACACATATTAAGCATGTGGTCCATGGTTATTAATGTTTAACAACCCAAATGTAATGCATCGGCAATCACTCCCAATAATGTGAGAAAGCGTTAATGATTTAACATTTTAAATCAATATGATTTTCGTTGTACATTAATTAAATAAAAAAAATGATTAAATATAAAATATTTTTTTTTACATTTTTATTAAATTTTTATGATTATATTATTCTTCTTATTTTAATAAAACGTAAATGTTAAGATAAAATATTGTTAATATTATAAACTAGAAAACTTGGTGAAATATAACTCCAAAATCACAATGAACTTTTTTGGGAGTCAAACACTCATGTCATGTATATACAAATGTAAAAGAGTTGGATTTTCTATAGTTAATTATGGTCAGAATCAAGCATTCGTATGTGATAATAGTGTATATATATAATTTTGATAGATATTTTTCACAATTAAAAGTTTGAGTTGTGTAATTTGTAGAATGTTCATGTTTAGGGAATTTTTTTAAAATGTTGGATTTATTTATAAATTCAAAATCACATTTAAAAAAAAAAGAAATTTCAATCTCACACAACATTGTATCTTCAAAATATGACAAAAAAAAAGAAAAATGTCAAATAGTTAAAAAGTCATAGCTTAGAGGTTCAAAATTGATCTAATCCTTTTGGAATTACCAACCACTATTATTAGCCATGATTTCACCGCCCACCATGTGGATTTTTAGATGAAGAGAGAGAATGGTAAAGACCCCTAAGAAACCTTTGTAAATGTTGTTAGTAAACAACATGTGTTCTTAACGTCGAGGAACCTATGCAGATCTGACCTCATGAACTCCTTTTTATTACAACTTTTACATGGAAAATCCTCTTAATCCTCAAAGGTCTAATGAAACCTACATTAGCTAACTCCTTTAGCTGCCATTTCAATTCCTCCAACTGAGGCCCTAATAAACGATAAGGTGCTCTTGTCGGGGGTTGCTTCCCTAGTTCAAGCTCAATGCTATGGTCCACTGCACACCTTGGTGGAAGCTTCTTCGGTAGCTCATCAGGCATCAAATCCACATACTCGGCCAGCACATCAGAAATCTAAGCTGGAACAGGCGTCCCCACTCCATCACCTTCGACTCCCTTGAACATCACTGCATATGTCTCCATATCTGACTCCTTCATAGCCTTCTCCAAACTTAGTGCAGAAACATGCTACACCTTGACTTCCCTCCTTTGCCTATGAGTGGGAAAATTCCACGTTTGTGTCTATCCAACCAACACCACCTCATCACAAAAGGGCACAACAATAGCCCTGTTGCCCTTCAAGAAATCTTGTTCAAGTATCACATCAAAGTCTTTCATCTCCATCACTGTGAAGTCCAACTAACCCGTCCAGTCTTTTATCTGTACCGACACTTCATGTTCCAAACCCACCACCTTAGCTCTAGAGTTCACTGCCTTGACCTCCATGTTCGATGGGAGGATCGTCAGTCCGACCTCTTTTTCTAACCGTGTCGTCATAAAGTTATGAGTGGCCCCTGTGTCCACAAGAGCTTGAATGGTCTTACCATGGACCATCAAGTCCACGAAACCCAAACTGTTCATCCATGAATTTTCCATAACTTGTCCTTGCATACATACCCGTTCACTTCGTTCATCACAAGCTTCTTCAACCCTGAATCAGCTCTCATACCACCTGCCATGCCCCCAATTCTTTTTTCCTTTAATTGGCCGGGTGCGGCACCGCCTAAGTAACCAACCTTTTCCATAATTATGTTACTTTACGAACTATAATTATGTTACTTTACGAACTATGCCTTCATTCATGTATAAAAAACTTCAATTATATTATAATGTGCGGAAACCATTATAACAACATGATAAACGATAATAAGAACATCAATAATATGCAAGAAAAGACCTCTTTTTATTATATAAGAGATTTCATTACATTGGCCGGGAGTGTCGCTCCACCAGCGTTATAACCCAAGGCGGGCGCCTTCCCGTGCAAGAGCACATGGAGGTCGCACCTCAACCTTCACCAAAATGTACAATACAATCTCTACCCGAACAGGCGTGCACGCCCGTGCACACCCGCACGAACCACAACCATGTATTGGGCGCCCTCCACAACCGTGTGCGTTCACCCGTGGACCGGGTGGTTCACCGTGCCCTCACTCGTGTGCCTCTGCCTGGTGTGCGAGTCGCCCACACTTCACCCACACTACTGCCTCGTGTCGTCTCACCCAACCAGCGGGCGCATCTACCCAACCGAGCTGCGGTAGTGCGTTCACCCTGTTATGAAACCAGCTCAAGAAAAGATAGAAAAGATAGATCAACGACTTAGAATTCAGCCTCTTCGAGGGGGCAACCTCCTTTACATTACATAAATGAACAATTCTTGGATGATTCAAATGAAAAAACCTCCTCTCTATATATAGGAGTCTAAGGGGTCATAACCTAATCAGAGCCTACATAACAATAATAATGTAAGGGCACAATAATAATAATAGTGGGCTTCTATGGGGCTCAATAGTAACAATATGGGCACTACATGGGTACATCAATATAATGAGTGGGTTGTACTAATAACAATAAGGGGTTACTCTAGTAGTATAGGGGCCTAACACACCCCTTCGCACTTCACCTTATGCGATAGACCATAAGCGATGAAGAGATATGTGATGAGTTGATGTCTCAAATGAGCGCTCCACCAATATGTTTATATGCTCCTATGTGTGTGTCAACCTCCCCTCGGCCGACCCACCAATACCACCGTTCAACCGCACGCCAACGCCCTCATCCCATGTATGAAGCCCCTATGTCAAGTCGGCTCGCCCACCACTCGTCCATGTCTTAGCTCGCCTATAAATGGTGTTTCCATGCCTTAGTCATTTTCGTTCAAGTGAGGAGCGCGCGCGCCCGGTTACACAACTGCAGGTGTTACAGTTAGGGCCCTAATACAAATCCCTAACATGCCAAACCTCTAATAGTGTCACTATTATACTTGTAGGATAAATATTTCATTGTTTGTGCATTGGTCCTCATTTTTTAGGTTTGCCCAATGAGGATCACGATTAGTATACTGACATAGTATGTATTTAATATCTCTCTCTCTCTCTCTCTCTCTCTCTCTCTCTCTCTTTCTCTACCAACATAATATCAATGTATCTATAGGTATATGCATTGGCATATATACCTAATATATATATACATAATATTTTTTTGTCATCTCCTTATGAAAGAATCACTTAGACCATTTTCTAAAATACAGGATATGTTCATATTGATTTTAAGTCTATGATAGTTTTCAAGTAACTTGTTTTCCCTTAAAATTCTTCTACCAAAAAGTAAAATTCCATCTATAAATGACAAGTGGGTTACCTCAATGGATTCCTAAACTTGTATATCTTTGAATAATTAATTTCTCCATGTTTCGATAATTGGTCTACTAAGAATTTATGTTACCAAGGGGAACAAAAATGGTGACAAGGGGCATCCTCTCTTGTGACCCCTAAATTTCATGAAGAATTGCAAAGGAGAGCCATTCGTTGACACTTCAAATTTTCCAGAATCCACACATCCCATAATCGAATTAATAGATTGAAGTGATAAACCTATTTAAGGAAAAACTAATATGAGAAGGAGCCTTTTCACTTTGTGATGTTCCTTTGAATGATCAATTTTCATAACTACTATGGGTTGTTTTATAGTTTTTATTGAATGAAACCCCTCCTATGTTTCCCAACAACTTCATGAATGTTATTATTAAAAATAAATCCAAATTGTTCTTCTAAAATGGAATTAGATAGTGTTTGTTTCTTTTTGTTTCCAATGGTCTTTGAGAAAATATTGTAGATAAGGTTGCAAAGGGATATTGTTATGAAATAATCGAAGGTGAAAGGTCATTATTTTTTTAATTAAGTGTTATAAAATACCCTTATATCTTTCCATGTCTTCTTCTTGTCTAAATGACCTTAAGAAACTTATCTTGTAAGAAGTTGTAGAATCCTAAGAAGAATTCCACAATCCAAGCATCAAGGTGTGGAATTTTGGCCATATGAAAAGTACTAATAATATATTTTAATTCTTCTATTCCGATAATGAAGCATCAAATGACTCACAAGCTTGATTTGGGCTAATAATTTAGTGTAAAAATGCTTAGAAAATATCTGTTCAAGTAGTCCCTTGTTTTCAAAAATTAGTTATATTTTCATGGCATAAGTTAGAAAAAAAATACCAATGAGGAATTTGGTTCCTAGAGGTGGCAACTGACTTGTGTTAGCCTATTTATGATGTGACCGTAATTAAGAAAAGGGTTTTTCATGTTCAGGAGAAGTGACATTGTGTACTACACTTATTTTGATACATTTTAGAGTGAATGAAGACAAATGTGGAATTTACAGGTATGTGTTTGTTTTCTTTGGAGATGTGATTTCTTTCTTTGTAATTTATCTTCTATGACAATCATGCTTTTTAATGTACCCTCTTGTTTAGTTAAACAAATATATTGACTCAGAATTCACTCCAAATAGTGCTATGTTTCAGTTTACTAGACATCTATGTTTTCTGCTAAAATGACAATTAGAATTCATCTTGGTGTTTGATGCTCTGTTTGTCATTTTCCATTTGTCTTCCAGTCACACAACTACAACAAATTTAAACTGGAGAAATTCAAAGAGACTACCTATTGTGACCCTGTAGAAGCTCATCATTCTTTTCATTTCATCATTGGAAGCATAATCAGGTAGATATGACTGCATTCCCAAAGGATCTGTCTCCTTTCCTACCAAAAAATCTTTAAAATCTATACCCCTCTGAGCACCATACCTAGTCTAAGATCCAAGTAACTGAAACATTTGAAATAGAGAGAGCCTTTGTAATGCTGGAAGGGATAGATTCCATCCTCTAAGTGGTTTGTGGTTTTGTCCGAATTTCTCTCCTCATCCTGGAGATATGACGTAACAGATTCAACCTCTTAGAAACAAAATTAAACTTCTCAATTCGAATAACGAATTATGTAAATTTAATGCACATATTAAGAATGTGGTCCATGGTTATTAATGTTTAACAACCCAAGTGTAATGCATCAACAATCACTCCCAATAATGTGAGAAAGCATTAATGATTTAACATTTTAAATCAATATGATTTTCATTATACATTAATTAAATAAAAAAATGATTAAAATAATTTTATTTTTTATTTTTTACATTTTTATTAAATTTTTTGATTATATTATTCTTCTTATTTTAATAAAAGTAAATGTTAAGATAAAATATTGATAATATTATAAAACTGAGAAAACTTGGTGAAATATAACTCCAAAATCACGATGAACTTTTTTGGGAGTCAAACACTCATGTCATGTATATACAAATGTAAAGAGTTGGATTTTCTATTAGTTATTATGGTCAGGAGATTCAACATTAAATGTGATAATAGTTTATATATATCAAAATTTATGTGATAATAGTTTATATATATAATTTTGATAGATATTTTTTACAATTAAAAGTTTGAGTTTCACAATTATAAGTTTGAATGGTATATTATAAGTTTGAATTGTGTAATTTGTAGAATGTTAATGTTTAAGGAATTTTTTAAAATATTGGATTTATTTATGAATTCAAAATCACATTTTAAATAAAAGAAAATTACAATCTCACACAACATTGTATCTTCAAAATATGACAAAATAACAAAAATGTCAAATAGTTAAAAAATCATAGCTTAGAAGTTCAAAATTGATCTAATCCTTTTGGAATTACCAACCACTATTATTAGCAAAGATTTCACCGCCCACCATGTGGATTTTTAGATGAAGAGAGAGAATTGTAAAGAACCCTAAGAAACCTTTGTAAATGTTGTTAGTAAACAACATGTGTTCTTAACGTTGAGGAACCTATGCAGATCTGACCTCATGAACTCGTTTATATTACAACTTTTACCTGGAAAATCCTCTTAATCCTCAATAGTTTTGTAGTTATGGTTTTTATGCATTTTCATTAGTATTAATCAAAATATTTTTATTTATTTCTTTTTAACTATTTGTGAAAATGTATATTTATTCAATATAATGACAACACTAAATTCTATTTTTCTTTATCACTAAATGAAGCGTTGGAAAATCACTATCGCTAAAGGAAGCGTTGGAAAAGAGAACAACTCTCACTAGGTTTCTAGAAGAGTTGTTACGCCACGTTAATCCACTTGCCCTGATAGGCTTCTGGAAACTTTTTCCATAATAAATGTTGGCCTAGATTTATCATTGGCAACAAGGCCACAGGGTTTGAATTCTGACCCACTACATGGGAATTTTCTGACATCACAATTAATCGTTCATCGCTTCAGTTAGGCTTCTGGAAACTTTTGCCATAATAAATGTTGGCCTAGATTTATCATTGGCAACAAGGCCACAGGGTTTGAATTCTGACCCACTACATGGGAATTTTCTGACATCACAATTAATCGTTCATCGCTTCAGTTAGGCCTTCAGTACGACTAATCCTCCGCATTCCAAGGCGAATGATACCTGTAACTATGATCATCTGATATCTGTGTTTTTAAGATCTCATATGACTGCTGGTTGTTTTGTAATCCAGTCGGGGCAATGAAGAGGTCTGTATCTTTAGTTTCGACGTCTCCATTGGGCAGTTTATTATTTGTGATATCGTTGTTTCCATTGGGCAGTTTATTATTTGTGATATCGTTGTTTCCATTGGGCAGTTTATTATTTGTGATATCGTTGTTTTAGACGAGGAAAATTTGGTTAGTTGCAGGTTCATAGGGCAACCTTTATCCCGATTGCAAATTCATATCACATACTACGTGGCTGTTTGGGTCCACCTTTCTGTCTCTGTTTACAAAGACGAATGTTGATATTCATTATCGAATATGTTTATGGTCGGAAAACTTTTACAACCGGAAGCCTGTGTTACATCTGAGATCATCAGTCATTGTCTACGCGTTAGCAAGGAGCTCGAGGCATGGAATTCTATTCATTGTACGTACGGTTACAGCGTATAGTGCAAAGAATAAATGCACAAGGAAAAGAGGAGATCTTGATCTCACACGAGGAAGGGGTTAGCTCAGTCACTGCAAGCAATATTTACCATGTTATAAGATATAAGATATTAAATGTGGTTGGAACGTATATGTTTACTATTAGATTTATACTAAAAATAAATGTATTAGGAAAATTAAGGCATTGTAATTTAAGAAATATTAAAAGGTTGGCAACTTGGGTCACTCACTGTAAGCACTGTAAGCAATATTTATCTTGGTGTATATACCCACCGTGAGTACATACAACCCAACAGCATTTAATATCTTATCGCTTGGTAAATAAGCTCGCTGCGCCTTATTCACGGGAAATCAATTATTATATTTTTAATTATTAGATTTTTTATTAAAAAATTAAATAATCATTGAGACTTGATTTATGAAAAAATCCATTCAAAAAAATTAATTTTATTAATATTTATTATTATTGATAATTATTTTAGAAATTTATTTAAATTAATTTTATGCTTTTAAAAATTATCAGATTAAAAATGGTAATTATTATTTTGAATATTATTTTTCATAAAAATTTGTAGTGGTTTTTCAATTGGTATAACTTAGTGTCATTTGTTATATTCCTCTTAGTTATGTTGCGTACATTCTACATCTAGAAATGGTGTTCAATGTTTTTCAGTCTTTAAAATATATTTAAAATATTTTCCTAATAAAAAAATTGTCAACCATAATTAAAAACAAAAATGAATATATCTATTTGGTTAGTGGTTAGTTTTAATTAAAAACATTATAAAATATTAATAACCTTACTTTCATTGTGTTTGCTGAGTTTTCTTTTGTTGATTTTACAACTTAGAAGATGTGGCAAGAATATTTCACTCTTACTCTCAACCATAAACAAAATATTTGGATGTTCATGTGAACCAACATAATTTTATATCAATTACAAAAAACATAAAACTAATTAAAAGTAAAAAAAAAAATATTGTTGTGCTACAATTCAATATGAGGGAGATGTGTCTCAAGTTGATGTGTGTCCCCTTTAAAATAAGAATAAAATATTTTCTAGATAAAAAAACAATTTTCTAACTACAAATTAAAAAGAAAATGAATATACCTTTTTTGGTTACTTTAAATTAAATACATCATAAAATATCTATAATTCTACTCCCATTGAACTGAGAAGATATAAAGATATTTCATTCTCATTCTCAACCATAAATAAAATATTAACAAAATTTTATATCAAATTT